>CAOJBJ012286066.1:0-25297 GCA_948291685.1 Euphorbia celastroides | reverse complement strand
TTGCTCCTCCATAGAAGTTCTTGGAATGCCTCTTTGTCACAGAAAGAGAGAGGAGACTTATTCAATAAAAGAGAAGCCTATATCTGCCTACCCTACTTCACTTCCAACTAGTGCTTTGCATACTGTCTTTGAATAATGCTTCATTCCAAGGCGTAAAAGAAAGCTTTTAAGAGCATTGAATTGACCTATAGTATCTCATCACAACTCAGATGGCTTTAACAGGCTTTCCTTTCTACTAAATCAAAAGACTACTCGCTACTAACTGAAGGCGTGACGCGCGTGCTTCTTTCGAGGAAGCCACTTCGATGCACTTCCCTGATTGACCGAAAGGCAGGCCCAAGCTTGAGTTGTCTCTGCTTGGATTCGCTGGACTCTGTCTGGGTTCGTCTAGCTTTGCATTGCTTGCCTGGCTTAGACTGGGTTAATTTTCCCCCTTTGAAAGCCCCATACCTTACTAGAGCCCCCCAACAAGACCAGAACTCAATTAAGTCCGCCTTCTGTCCCCCACTACCAAAAGACGTGGAGACCTCTTTATCTCGTCAGCTCCTTACCGCTCCGTGGGGTTACCTTCACGTTACTTCCTTGAACTCGCTTAAGGAAATCCCAAGCTCCAATCAGCTTAGCTCCAACACTCGAAAAGAAAAACTACACAAGAACAAGGGCCTCAAACCCCCCATTTATTTATACAACCACTCAAAACGACAACTCAAAAGACCAATTCATTAGCAAAACTCACCTCAGTCGCTGCGGCTACCTTTCCTCTTTATAGAAGAAGTCTCATCCTTTTTCTAGAGGGCACGAAGCTCTTTCCGAAAAAGGAGCTCTTAATTAGGCGCCCCCACCCCGGAACTTCAATGGAAAGATCGTACCAAACGTGAAATACATGCCTTTCTAAAGGCTTTCTTTCCTTCAACTACTCCCCCAGTAGGGAGCAAAAGCAGGTTTTTTAGCTCAAAATAGTCATAGAATCGATTTGCCACTAAAGACACTTTCTGGTCTGTTGGCTTGTGGGCCTTTGATAGATGTTGTAAAAGCTGTTTTTGTCAACTTGGGCATAGAATGGATTTCCCACTCTTTCAGCTATAAAAAAAGGTATGTTATGTCCTAATCAAGCAAGAAAAGAGCGCAGCGCGACATGCACAACGCGAAGAACTCGAGTTGTGGAGATGTGGATTCCCCGAGACTAGGAAATGTGTGGATTTGCCGATAAGCCACTGCCAGTAGGGATGTAGGAAAGGTGGAGCCGCAGGTCCTAAACCATAATTGATCAAAGGCTTTCAAGAATTCAATGCTATGGTGGATGCCTTAGTTAGCTAAGGAAGTTAGGACAACGGAAGCACTTTCTCTCGTAGAAGTAATGACTCGTAGAGATCTAAACCCGGATCTCATTACTTTTGAAAAGAAAATGAAAAAAAACTTTTATACAAGATCGGAGGTTTCTGAGCAGACGAAAAAAAAGAGTCCTTTTGCTCGCCTTTTTTACTTTTTTCTTACCTTGTGATTAGCTACCCTTATTCTCATTTCAAGTCGAATCCGAGGCTTGGCACCTTTAGTTCTCGGGATATCCACTTGGTGATTGAATTTTTCAACTACTAATACATCTGCTCTCAGAGGGAGTCATTCAGATTGGCCAATCTTCCTTACTCAAATGGCACTGGAACTTAAGCTGCCAAAGGAATTAAACAAATGCTCAACACATACCTCCTATTGGAAAAAGCTTCTATCCCTTATCAGTCTACTCCAAAAAAGAAAAAAATTTAGGCAAAAGGTCGGGGTGGTCTCGCTCTGTATCTGAAGCAGTGTGCGTCTTGGCTAATGACGGCCTATGGAGGCGATAAGAAAGCTCCAGACTTATTGCCTGGACCGGTCTCCGTCTCCCTCACTAGGTCCGGCTATCCTCGGATCTTCTTTCCATAGAATAATGATATAGAAGAAAGACGGTCGGGCGGTTCAGATTGACCTTTCGTTCTTTGGCTAAGTGTATTGAACTAGCCAGGAAGGTAACTCAGGGTACTTTTGATGATATGATCCGTCCTTGGGATGATCCTGAGGCTCTCTCAAGTTGGATTTCTCTTTTGTCTCTTTAAGACTTGACTCGTTAGAGATATGCCTTGGATTCTTATTTCCCCTTTACCAAGGGATGGCGTGGTCTCCAACCTGGAAGGCGGCTGCCAACTTATAAGTTCAATGCTTAGTAAAGTACCCTTATCATAGCATAGGGTGAGACTTGCTTTCCTTCACTTGCTTATGAGTTGACGTCCTTTCCATTTCTCCTTTTCTATGTACATGCGCAGGGGAAAGAGTGGCCCCAAGGGTGTCTGTGGGCCGAGAGAGTTCGCTATCCGTTTGATTACCATAAGAAAGAAGGAGTTTATTCTTAGTTATCTTGATTGGTTCGAAAGGACCGTACTTCCCCCATTGTCATCAGGTTCAGTCGATTCCGATCGCAGGCCGACTTGATGAGAGGGGTAAAAAGGAAGTGTTTATATAATTCGAAGTCGAAGAGGGATAGAACACAATTCTTTAAGCGCCATAACTCGAATCCGATCTCACGTGTGGTAGCTCGTACGAGTTGGAGAGACACATTTCCTTACTAAAAGGAAGAGTCAGAGTTGAGTTTGATCCCTTCTATCCAAGGGAAGTCCGGTCAGAAGAAGATTAGCGCCTTAACTTGTGGGCTCCGAATCTTGCCTCGAAAACTATAGGGATAAGAAAGCTAGAACGAAGTTTACGGAGCGGAAAGGTTGGCTTTTAAAGGGATCTCGGAGCTCGTAACTCGTGGGGATAGGAATTAGGGGTCCTTTCACTAGAGGCAAGGAAGGGCTCTATGAATAAGGTCTATTGCAATCATTCCTCCCTAGCTTAAGAACTAGGAAGCAACGTAAACTCCACTTCTCGCAAGCTGCGGTACACTCTATCCCAATCTCTACAAAGTTCAGTACAAAAACAAGAGTGAAACTACGAGCTAAAAGCAGGCATGACATGAATCTGACTCCGCCCTCCTCTCCTTTCAGTCGAGTGACTTCGTACCTTATCCAGAGATACGAGCTACCGGCTTGCCTAACCTCTCCCGTACTTTGGCGCATGAGAGGCCAGCAGGGTCAAAATAAAAAAGCTAGAAAAATTAGGAGCTTCCCTTCTCATTGATATTGGGTTAGCAGTCCTAGAGCTTGGCCTGAGCTGAGCGACTTTCCCTTTAGTGCTACGCTAAGCTCTGCTCTGTCAATAGCAGAGCGCTGTCGAGGGCTATAGTATAGACCATTGGCATTGATCACGTAGCCACAAGCGATGGAAATCCGCTTCATGAGAAAGCCGTATGAGACCCAGGAGGGCGGAATTTCTTTACTTGTCTTTCTTTCAAAATAAAATAAAAAAAAAAGCCTTAAACTCGGTTGAGTCACTTCCCAGAGTAGCAGTCTTTAGCAACCGTCCATGCAAGAGTAGCACCTGCGCCTATAGTAAAGGTTAAAAGACCACTTGCAAATAAGGTAGGTAGTGATGCCTCTTGATAAGGATAAAGCTTTGTGCAGTACTAAAGCAAAGACGATCATGCCCTTCGAAATGCTTCGTGAATCTTATGAAGAGCATTCGCTGGTATCAAAACAAAGTAAAAAGCAGGTCTGATTCATGGCATTCCGAAAAGGCCTCATTGTGGGATGAAGAGGCGAGCTTGACTCGTTCGAAAAAAGAATGAATTGAGTGGAAAGTCTTTAGCCTAGGAATCTAGGCATCCGCGGATGAGTGATCCGACTTTGAATCATCGGCTAAATCCGCTGGATACGGAATGGCTTAAGTAGAACTAGTCCGGTGCCGCTCCTATCTCTAAAGGGCTGTCTATTTTCTTTAAGCTTTTCCAATCCTGTATTCAATAGCTATTGAATGACTTTGTCTTTCGTTCATTCTTCTAGAAAGACAAAGTCATTCAAAATAAGATGAGCGTGAGCAGCGTATAGTCTTGCTACTTGCCGGGGATACTAAGGGGATGCCCTTGGGAACGCAGGGAAGTCTACTTGACTCTGGAAGTGCTGCTAGTCGAAATTTCCTTTGTCCCCAATTCTTCGCCTACAATACAAAGGCTTAGCCTCATTGGTGAATTGTTCGTCACTCTGAACTGAAGACTTCATCACTTATTTTCTAACGTATAATGGCTTTTGTCAGCGGTTATTACCAGTATTCTATACTGACTCTCTTTTTAGCTCTCCTGAGCCGGGACCCAAAAAGGGTCATTAATCGAGAAAGTCCGCAGGCTACTTCGTCTAATTCTGCTTTAGAAGTCCAATTCAAAGGAATGGAATCGAAATCCGCTTCTAACCCTTGCGCCCTATTTGAGATACTCCTCCCCCAGTCTGATCCCCGACAAGAGCTAAGACTTTGACAAAGCCGCCACTCCGCATAGGCTCACCTTTGACCGCACCTACACGGACATAGAACATATAGCTTCATCCAGTTAGTCTGACTTCCCGCCCGAAGAAACCTCTTTCGGAATTCATGTGCTTCCAGAACTACCTGCTGAATCACTAAGACACGGATTCTAGGATTAGCCGCTATTGCCAAAAGCCCTGTCTGACCAACCAGTAGCCGGTCTTGCATATAAAGAAGATGGAATCTCATGGGATGAAGATTCATAGCTAGTTCTCTTCACCTCCCTATTTGTTTAAAGCACTTCTTATAGCGAACTAGGAAAGTAAGATAAAAAAGAGTTATCCCAAAAGGCTCTAAGTGCGCTAACCTACAGGGAAGATATTGGGAGTTGCTTAAGGCGCGGTCCGGAGTGGATGGGTATTCTCAATCGGCGAAGCAAAGCTCAGGTAACTCGTTTAAAGAAAGTCAACCCATGCGCCAATCGACGGTTCCGAGTTCGTTATATTAATATTATAGGGTTGTCACTCTGTCGGGCTATTTGGCTTGGCCACTGCCACTAAAGAAAGAGATGGGAGCACATCCGTAACTCAACGAAAGGACTTACGGGCACTCATCTCATGGAGACCCCTTCTTTTCTTGAGCCAGAGTTGGGGCTTTTGCGGCATCTAGTTCAGTCCCTTGGCAAAGAAAGGTTGACTTCTCTTTCACTTCCGTACTTCTGTAACTTCACTGAAAGCAGAGGAAGAATAGGACTAGGAGTGGGGAGCACCTATATTTGGCACGTATCAATAGCAGTAGCTTTAGCAGTAGGAGTAGGAATTGGCCCAATAGACTGAGATTAGTGGGTAGCTTTAGTGGCTTGTTTAGCGATTGCACATTGCCGTCCTTTGTTTAATAAGGATTTCTTTCTTACTCTGAGGCATGGTTTGATGAAAGCAAGGAGCAAGAGGGCTGCAAATTCGTTAGTCCTTTTCCGCTTACTACTATTCGGTATGTGAATTCACCCATCGCTTAATAAATTGGTATCTGTTTTTCTTTTCCTATCCCGACTTTCCGCGGTAAGTCCCCTAAACCAGCTCAAGGGCATAGTTTTTGTACCTATACCTAAGCTTACACGAAAGACCAGGCTTCCTTAGCAGCATGAAATCAACATCTAATCTTTAATGAGGCTTCTAGTTCTGAAACCAACCTCCCTATTTTGTCGGAAGTACTTTGCTTTTTAAAGGCCAGCTCGTCGAATTAGAGGCATCAATTAGGATTGAAGCTTAAAAACTATCGGAAAGTTCGTCTTGCTTTCAAGCTTTCACTGTAGGCTTTGAGGGCGATGGTGACTCGCCGATGCAAGATAGACAGACCAAATCGCTGGAGGGTCATAATCATCTCTTTACCTTGATTCTATGGAAACATTGGATCTCAAACCCGAGTAGTAAAGTAAAGTGTTGAGCGTGGCCTTCGGGCCAACGCCCCCTACGTGCACCACTTCAATGGATCTCTAGCCCCCGTCTTCGGACCAGAACCGGCCGCCTCTTTGGCCTACTAGCTCGATCTATTCCTGCTTCTGTGAAGGAGGGCAAGACGCGGCATGACCAACCCGGACTTGTTCCCTATTTCCGCATGGAACATCAACAGAAATTAGGCAGGAAACTCCCGAAGCCCCACTCCTTCCCCAGCTCGGGACCGACCCCTAAACCTCGAACCGTCCCGAAAGGGGCAGTGGCTTATTCCATATTTATATAGACATAAGCGTCAGCATTCCACCGATATGATGATGGGGACAACTACTCACAACCAGCAAGAGCAATACGAAGTACTATTCCTCAATCAAATCATGTTGTGGAATCTCCCTATCTCTTAATAAACACAGCGAAAGCCGATGGCAACGTGACGGAAGATACAGGCGATCTGCTCCCGATCTCAATTCCAAGAGAACGGACGGAGGCAAGTGAAGACAGAGGAGGATGGCTAAACTTAGCAATGCTCTGAAACCAGACCAATCCCACGAACGCAATCAGGGATCGCTTTATTCCGTAAGTTCCAATTCTACTAAATCCGTAGACGACAAGCTGGAACGAATGAACACGACCCAATCGCGAGAGCGATTGTTTCTAAAGCAGCAGCTGCAGATACAGGCGATGCCCCAAGTTGGAGGATAGTACTCTCATTATGCACTGCACAGTAAATCACGCACCGATCCTTGCTTCTCTCCAGTCTTCGACTCTGGCCTTGTCTTTAACTAGCCTTGTGTTCTATAGCCTTACGGCTTGGATACGCCTTGCGTTGTTGTCCTCGGCTTTGGTAACCCTACTTCCCTTCTGTCTTCGACCTTGTCCTTGGCTCTGCAGTCTTCAACCTTCCTCTGGCATACTTCTCACCAGATCCTCGATTCGCTATTCATACAACTTTGGCTACTTTAGCCGCATTCGCTGCATCTGACAGGGACGATTTCAGATAGGTAGGTTGGGTTGCTCGTTGTGGTTGCCCGGACCTCGATCTAGATCCAAGATAAACCAAAAGCATGGGTCGTGGTCGGCAGAATCATATATATCTGCCGGGGGCTTGGGCTTGACTTCTTTCTTCATGAATTATTTTGGAGAAGCCTGCCTCGAGAGAGCCATATGGCATATCTGACTGCCTGATTGGCGAGCAGCTGTCCTCATTCATAAGTCCAAAGAACTAGCAACCAAACTGGTGGCAAGCAGGAGAGTGACCAGGCCTGATACTGATTGAAACGTTTATTTAATTGGAAGCCGTTCAGATAGCCCTAATTAGTTTGAATTAGTTTAGTGAATGTTGAGCTGTCATATCTAGCTGCCATATATGTAAACATGCCCTAAAAGTAAAGGGATCATATTTCCTTTAGTAACCACTTTTACCCATCTGCTCTTCTCCTGACCGATTGGAGGAAGGGAAGCGAGAGCTGACTCGACTGTTAAGGACCCAGAGGGGATCGACTGTTAAGGAGAGAGAGGGAAGCACAAGGTTGGTGACCCGGGGGAGGAAAGCGAATGCAGATCTCACGCAAAGTGAAATCTCAAGATTCAGATTGGGTTTGTGTTCGGTGTGGAGTAGATAGGGCTATTCCTTAGCAAGGCTATTCAGTAAAGGCGAGAAGGGATCTATAGCAAGGGCAGTGGCAGCCCGGGTCTACCCAAAGAAAGGCAGAGTTGAGGAAGAGTGGCAGCCCGCAGGAAGATAGATCAAACAGCCTTAGCGCTTTAGCTTGAACTGTAACCTTACCCTCGCTACTGACCTGTCGCTTGGCCCGAAAGACTGGAAGCAATGAGCTTTCCTAGAAGTCAACTGTGCCTAGACCTCAATCAATACGCTTACTGAGAGTACCGGTACCAGAACAAGAACAAGGATTTCTCTTTGGTCAAAGCCGCCGCACTTGAACCGTAACCAGCTAATGCATCGCCTTCGAGATGCATTTCTAAGACCAGTCCCTTATTCCGCTAACCAATTAGGTTGGTTCATCAGGTACCAAGGCATCTCTTTCTCCCAGGTCCCATCTCGAACATTCCCGGAGAGGCGAGTCAGCCACCTCCACCATATCAAAGCTCTTTCTTATTCTCCCAGCCTGGCGATGCCCATTTCTTTTGTCTCCCCATCCCGCGCGCGGCCTAATGAATGCAAGCTCGTAAGCTAAGAAGCCCCTGCCTTGGGTGTCTTAGTCGGAATTAGACTGAATCCAACCGAATCACCTCGTGAGCCAAGCTAGGGCACGGGAAATTGATCCCATCGTTTCTCGTCCCTATTCACGATGAGAGTGGGAGAGGTGAAGCGAAGGTTGAGGAAGTCGCTTCTGCAATGCGTGAAAGTACGGACCCAGGCAAGCGAAGTTTGTTTGGCCAATCCCAAACTATACGTATTCATGATTGATGAGAATGTGAGGGGAAGAGTCTTGAATGATGGAAGGAAGGATCCCCCCTCACTCGACGAACTACCTGTACCAATCTATCCCGGAAACATCCAATCGATCCAGTGTATGCTAATGACCTGCCATAGCAAGCAACCAGAAGGTCTTTTACACGAAACTGACTGAATCTCGTATCACTGCCAACCATTTGGTGGTAAAGTCCAAACCCATTTCCCGAATTAGGCCTCTTTCTTCATTTGCATGAAATATATCCAACCAAGAGAGTCGTGCAACCTCCTGAACCTCCTTATTATCTTGACCTGCAGGTTCTCCTGCAACATCTTTTAACTGTTCTCAACTACGTCGAACCTCTCCCATTCGTTCGAGCTCTATTAGCCATCTCCTCTCCTTTTAGTCGAGCTGATTTCATCTCCTTTCATCTCCTATATCTTCTTCTTAGAGCCCAAGTTTCGACACAAATTCTCGGCCTAACCTTTAGTAAGAGAGATCCGTGGATGTCTCTGCTACTTACTGACAGTCACTCTTCATCTTCTCCTCTTTTATCTGAGCTTGATTCTGTTGATTACAAAATAAATCCTGAAACTGGTCATAAACATACCATCCAATAATCACTCTAAAAAGAAGTTCCACCAATCCCTTAGCTAAACAGAAGCTACTAAATAATGCTCACCTGACTACCTGTCGATGTGTCAAGCTGATACAGTTCCTCCCAACACTTCGCTTTTTCATTCTCTGACGGAGTCCCGCTCGCGTTTCTGATTTGGATCAGTTTCTTTCTTTTATAATTCTAAAGTTTTCAAGAGCATTTTCATGACATAGTCAAAATTCGTTTAGTAAGGGTGAGAAAGGGTTTTTCATATATATGTAATAGACAGGCTTGTTTTCTTTAAAAAGCTTCCCGCTCCTCATGTTATCACTTTAGAGAAAATAAACCAGAATGTGGTCTCGAGTTGAGCGAGGGTAGCATCTAGCCCCTCTGCTGTTTAGTTCGAATACAAAATGTTTGGGCTCCCTAACAAGAAATCGAAAAGTACAAGTAGGTGAGTCCCCTAAAACTATATTGGATATGATGAGGTCGGAGCCTGTGCCAGTCCAGAGTAGGGAAATGCTTAACTTAATCCCACATAGAAAGAAACAGTAGAAAGAGAAACAGTTGTGCTGGTACTTTGCCTTGCATCTAGTAAGGCTTGTTCATTTGCAAAACTGCCTGTTGCTGCCCCCAGATGGCGCATTGCTAGTATTGTTATTCAGAACCCCTGGCTTTGTTTAACAAGATAAGTAACATGCTTGGTGCCTCATTCTTCAAAAAAACCGGATGAACTCATGAAAACAGCTGTTTCGGGCAAGTCAAGAAGGATGGAAAAAAGTACTCTACCATATTAGTCCCCCTTAAGAGTACTTTTGAGGCCTAAGGACTATGGTTCCACAGCCCGACTGCTAATGAAAGTCTTCCTAGCCTAGCAGAGAGGGATTGGGTGCTTCTTGCTTTCAGGAAAGTGAGGCATATTTATATGTTCAAGTTATCCCATAGGTGTCCGCTCTGATCTTCCCTTCTACCTCCAGAACTCGGAGGGGCGAAGCAGCTCGAGCATAGCGAGAGGAGCGAAAGGCCTCGGACGTACTTTCCATTGGAGAGGAAGCGAGTTAGCAAGTTAAAGAATGAAAAATGAATGGAATCCAAGCCAAGTTTTTCATTCTCATTGCCGGATAGAGGAGCGAAAGTAAGCCTACAACTAGGCAGCCAATAGCTAGGACGGACAGTAGCAGTAAGACTTCCAACCGCAAGTTAACTTGAAGCAAGAACTCTTAGGCAAGGAGGGGCGTAGCCTCCTTCGAGATTCGAAGCATAGCGTATATAAAGAGTAGTCAGAGGCAATTCGCTAATATGGAGCTCTTTATATCGGCTTTCTTTCCTCGTCACGGAAAGAACAAACAAAGTACGTGCTTTTTGTCCGCAGCTCTTGCTTCCGGCATACCAGTCTGGTTGTGCACACTAAACTCGTGATCTGTACTTCTTTTTCATTGAAAGAGATCACAGTTCAAACTCCTCGCTTCCCATAATCCACTTCAGCCACTCGTGGCGGCTATGGCAGCAACTAGGGACATTTGCTTCCAATTCTCTAAATAACAAGAGCCTAGGCGATTGTGCTAGTATTGGAAGACCCCCTTTTTCTTCAGCCACTACCCCACTCGGTTCTAGATGTGTACATGGGACTCGTTTTTTATTCGCATTTTCCCGATTTTGACTATGGCCATTCTGCTCTCTAAACTACAGCCCCGGGGGAACAGATCCGTTCTGTTGACCAAACAGATAAAGTCTGTTTACCAAGACGCCCCTCTTCGTCCGAATTAAAGATCTTTTTCCTTTCTTTAGTCCATTCTCAGGCCAAAAGTACTCGGATGACGTCTCCGCGCGCTGCCAGTCTTATACCGCGCTCCCTTTCCACGCCCGACTTCTTTGATGCGGGTCGGTTCACTGAATGGTCAATTCAATCTTCTTAGAACAGGTACGATCTTTGAAATTGATAGTGCTTTCTTAGCCCCTGGACGATGTCGATTCCTTTCCGCCATCCGAGTTGTTAGGTGCAGTAGGTACGGTGGAATCATATATCAGTCCCTCGTCTGAGTCTTTGTTTAGTTAGGAGTAGGTTCTTGCAACCTTAACGTCGAACCGCTTCCAGTTTGCAGCTGATGAAAGTATGTCCTTTCATTACAGGCATCGGGGTGATCCGCTTCGGGACAACCTCGGCCACATGGGCACTGGTAGTGAATTGATCACGGTAATAAGTCCTGATCGAGGCTTGTCGAAGATAAGTATCAAGTCCTCTATCGCTGGACTAGACTAGATTTCGAAGATTGAGGAGTGGCTACTATCAATGGAATTCCAGAACCAACTCCCAAAAGAAGGGTAGTTCAGCTGTCTGATAGCAAGAATGGATGGACCAGAATCAGATGTGTTAGAATATATCATACTAAAGAAAAAGCTTTATATTACTTTTTTAATAGGTCAGTTAAGAGTTCCTTCTTTGATTCCTAGTATGAGTGTACCAAGGCAGTGAAGACTGATGAATCCCCTTAAAAGATATCTCCATAGTAAATAGAATCGTACATCCAAGAAGCAAGACTGACAGAGCGAGCTGTAAATGCCATACCATTGATTTCAATGCTTATGGCAACACGATCAATCATTCGTCAGCGGGCAGCCATTCATTGCCAGAAATTAGTTGAATCCAAGATTCAATTCCTGTGTCTCTTCCATCCCCTTTATCCTATGGGTCGATCTATTTATTGATAATGTTGAAGAATCGATGAAACGACCTTTGTTCCTTCCCTTTTCTTTACAAACAGAGCGTAGTCGGCCTTCCTACGCTGACGAATGCCTCCTTGGTTCAGGAACGAACCCACATTTCCTTCGGGGAAGTTCCGATTCTGCCCCATGATGAGTAGGTGGAGGGGGATACCCCCAAAGACCTTGTAGTAGGGGGGAACGCCCCTCGACGACGCTCACCCCCCCATCAAAGTGATGGAAGCTACGCAGTGTTGGAGACAACGTATTCACGTAAGTTTCATTTTTTCCATATCACTAATGGCCTTCGACCCGCGGGTAGGGGAGTTCCCGCTGCGGTGCTGTTCCCGGCCTGGATGAGATTTGCGAAAAAGGCTAGCAGGAGGAATCCCTATTCCGGCCAACCGGGGAGAAGAGTTAGACACCTTTCGAAACAGGCAGGGCTACCGGCGAACGAATCGCGAAATAAGGATTTATTTCACTTTGACTATCTCTTGTTTTTCTGTACTAACATTGACCTCTGAGACCTTGTTTAATTAAAACCCCTCTCCCCCTCCTACTTAGAAATCTAGCACCAATAGTTTAAGGTTAGGACTAGCTTGGGAAGTTTGAACTGTGAACAGTGCCCGAAGCGGAATCAAAAGATTCTCGGGAGATAGCATACGAGGTAGTGAGCGAATGACCCAATGTATCATTACTGAAGGACTACAAGCAGAAGCCCTTAATCTACTATTAGCAACTAAAGGAATGAGGGAAGAAGCCTCTCTTTATCTCTTAGCTGCCCTATAATGTCTTCTTTCTGGAGTTCTTGCATTCTAATATCGTATAGAACTTGACTTTTTAACCAACCAATAGAATGATCTCATTGATTCACCTTTTTTTCTTTGTGAGATTAGAACTGGATTAGCGATCACCGGCATTTTCATGGATGAGTTTTGCTTTGCCCCTAGATGCTATCTTTTCTGTCTTCTTTCTATCCTTTCTACCTGACCTAAGCCTAAAGGTAAAGGAATGGAATGCTTCTAGGAGTTGGAGATAGCTCTGATAGACGAAATTTTCTTAGTTCTCGACTGAGGAAGCTGGAACCTATATGATGACATCAACCAATCGCACTAAGCGCAGGTCTTCTTTATCCAATTATCCGCATGAACCCAAGATTACAAAAAGTAATCCCACGACAAGCTGAGAAGACCTTTTTTAATAAAAACTTTCTTAGGAAAGCTAGCCTTAGCCCAATAAGTGAAGGAACCCGAGAGGAAGAATTCGATCTTTGAAGGCTTGAGGGATAAGCGATGCCATCGATTTAGCTGTTGGAGTACGGGCATTAGGAGATTAGGACTAAGGGCATGGCATTCGATTAGGGAAATGCTCTTTTGAACGAATCCTAAGAAGAAGCTGCAATTGGAATGCTTTCAATGGCCAGAAGCCAGAAGAGTGAATTCAGCGATTGCTTTTTGACATGGTAATAGGAATCTTCCCTCTTACAAGGAGGGATGGGTAGGCTCAACTCGATATGGCTAGAAAACCCTTAGGGCCACTTCTCATTATGCCTTTGGACACAAGGCTCGCCATCTACGGAGCTTTTTTTGTAGTGCTAGTTCAGAGGACTTTCTCCTGTCCTGTGCATTCCAACATCTTTCGAAAAAAAAGTGCCCTTCATGATAGATCTCAACCATTATTATAGAAAAATCTTTCTAGGCATAGCATAGCAAGCTTTTCTATCTATAGAGGGAAGTCGCATGTAATGACAGATCACAGCTATATTCAAGTAGAAAACTACCTCTTTTCTAGACTTTCTTCTCTTATGAGATTTAGATATTTATATTTAGAATTTGATAACCCTGTCGAAGCCGGCATTTCGACTCGATCACCCAAAAGGTTAAGTTAAGTAAGTGTTCAGCACTCCTACATAGAGGGAAGGCAGACCAGCTCTCTAATCCTGAAACTCTGGATCTTCGGTCCCCCGCTCCCGTCCACTCCTGAACCGATCAAAACCGCCGCTCACAGTGGTGACTCCACTGGGGATAAGAGAAGTTGATTCCGAATGGGTTTATGAAAAGTTGCTTTAAGTACGATTAGTAGGTTGGCTTTGCATTGCATTCTTTTGCATTTTCGTCCCTTTACTACCCAGTGGCATTGGCATAAGGGATATCCAAGTTCCACTCGAGCTGGAGACGACTTATGTTGATGATGACCGCCGCCTTTAGTACGTATCCGGTCAAAAAGGCCATGCCGGGCTCATCTCACCAGAGTCTGTAACCCAAGTGCTTCGGGGGCATGTCCCTTCGGGTATAAAAAGGGATCGCCGAGCCTAGTCGCGTTGGCTTATAACCCAAGTGGGGGCATCTCTCGCTAAAGGAAACTTAGCCTGTTTTTATCACCAGCCAAAGCTCATGTAATGGCCTAGATCCTACCCTTAGGGTACGCCCCCAAACATATGATGCTTGTGTGATGGATGTAAGCCCAATTGAGTCCAAGAGCCTCCTTTTGAATATCATATTCTGCACCTAAAATGGAACCCTGCTCACAAACCATATGGCCTTTCTGTTTGTTTATCCTCAGAGTCCCTCTCCCAATTCGCATGCGGGGCTATGTTTATAAACTATCCCATTATGCTGCCGGTTTGTTTTCACGATTCCATTGCAAGGAACTCTCATATGATATGACCACGGAAGTTCTAAGATACAAATGCTGTTTACATCACCCTTGTTTGCCTAGGTTTTAGACTTGAGAGTTTATATCGATCGGGTCTCGATCATCCCCTGTTGATGTTCGAACCAAAGCCAAAACACCTAGGAAAGGCAAGACTTCACCAAGAATCGAGTGCGGGAGGAATAAGGTTGGAAGGATCTGGCTTGATTGCGCTTGATTTATGCATACATGCATAAGTCTCGAGCGTCCTCGCATGGCACTAACGCCTTGTTTTGCAGCCATCATTGGGTTAGGCAAAGCAAAGCGGTCGACTGCAGAGGCAAGCCGAAGAGATCCCTGAAATGGCGCAGGACGAAGACCAGATGACACAACTTAGGAGTGACATGGATACACTCAAGGGGCAGATGACGAGTCTTGGGAATATTATAGAACAGTTGACCAACCTCATGAACCTTGTGACTCAGCAAGCGGCCACACCTCCAGGCCTGCACCAGACGCATGAGGGGGATGGTTCGAGAAGTAAGAGGGCCAAGGGAAAGGAGAAGGTTGGGGAAGTGCCACCGACAGTTGATTTCTTGGATGTTGATGATTACTTGTAAACCGAGCCGCCACCCGCAAAGAATGACAAAATGGATGAGATGGTTAAGCAAGTGGAGAAGCTCCAGAAAATGATGAAACTGAAAGGGTTAGATGGTATTGAGGATTTGGAAGATCCTGCTTCAGCTGGGCCTGTGCCCCCTAAGCTCAGAATGCCAACTTTGGCTAAGTTCGACGGTTCTGGGGACCCGAAGGTCTTTCTGCAAGCATACAAGATGGCCATGAAGACTTGTCCCAACCTTACTAAACAGCAGATTGTGGAGTTCTTTGGCTACTATCTGGATGGGGCAGCCAGTCGTTGGTACTGGAATCTTGATGAGAAGGTACGCAATGATTGGAAGGATATGGCAGAAAGGTTCTTCGAGCAATATGGGTATAATACGCAACTTGATCCTACCCTGCGGGATTTGGAAACCACTAGGCAGCTGCCTAATGAGACTGTTGCGGAGTATATTTTGAGATGGAGGACTAAAGCGGCCAAGATGGTGACGAGACCGTCAGAGAAAGACCAAGTTAGAATGCTGATCAAAGGAATGAATCCTTAATTGTCAGCAAAGCTCGCTGGGTATCCTCTGAAAACATTTGAGGATTTGTATGATTGTGCTACCAATTTTGAAGAGCTTGAATTCGAGCAGAAGAAGAGGAGGTGCACCATAGGCCATGGGCATAAAAAAAGGTTCTACTCCTCCAACTCGATTGCCACCTCCTTTATTGATGGGGACTGACCTGCCCAAACAAGCCTTCCAACCTTGCTTGCATCTTCGTCTTGACACTTGTCACTTAAACTCTTTACATGGCATGTATAGTACGGTTATCAACACCAAAAAAGGAAGACTAAATCCTCTCCTTCCTTCCATTGCTGGGTATAGTGTCTGTACTGCTCCGGGTACTACCTCTTCTCCCTCTTCTTTGTCCTCGTCCTGCTCGCCCGTTCTTATTCTTATTAAAAGCCGGGGACGAAAGGAGGAAGGATTTGATAGCCTAATCTTCCTAAAATCCTGAAATAATCTACTCTCAACTCTTAGTCTCTTAGTGTTGACAAAAGAAAGAGGGCTATGGCCTTGGGCCAATTGACATTGCCCTTTTTTTGATAGTGATCCAAGTCCAGGAGACTAAGCCATTCAAAATGTCCCTTACTAGGCAGTAGTCGAGTCTTTTTCAACTCGAAAGGCGGGACTTTTTTTTTTTTTCTCTTTCTCTACTTTCGCCTCTCCTGCTACTCGAATCGTGATAATCACCCGAGTCAACTACTTCTATCAGCGGCGGGAATCGCCCTGGTCAACTCTGTCCTGTCCTTCGGCCTCCGCGCTCGTATCGGATCCTCTAGATATATATGGGTGTGGTATGGTTAGTTCCAGAGAAATAGCCAATAGCCGATAGCCAAGCTAATAAAGCGTTTTCGAGGAGGAAAGGTAAGTGAACATAGGACTTCAACAAAAGAAGCCTTGTCGAGATAGGGTTGACTGTACTTTTTTTACTGTAAAGGGAGAAAGGGTTGTAGCCCTACCTAAACCACCTGCTAATGATCCTTCTCTCCCTCCTCGTCCGGGAAACCTACTTGATAGCTGCTTCGCTTCGAATCTCCCGAACTACCTCTTTTGTTTGGCGGGAGTACAGCTTGAATAAGGCGAGTGTAGCGTAGGGCTTTCTCGAAAGCGCAACAACGTTGGCATTCGGCATTCTAGGCGATTGTTTTGATTTTCTTGAATTCCTTCAATACTAAACCCTACTTACTGAACTGAAAGAGGGGCGTGATTGGAGAGTGGATTTTTTCAAATATAGTTGATAGAAAACAAGCGCATTCACCAATGAATGTGACTCCCACCTCGTAAGCTTTTCGGCTTTCGGGCACAGGTTCCTCTGCTGAATTCATTCTCTTGCACCACCAAACAATCATTCACACTTCACAATCACATCATCATCTACGTCAATTTAAAAGACAATACACGAACCTTTTCATGAACGATTGCATCCGCTGATGAAACTACTTAATATCATATGGCTCCTCTCCCTCATCGATATCCGGTAGCGTGACCGGGGCCTCTTCAAACCATCATCATAAACCCCTAAAATGCATTCTCTGCGGTGGATCTCACAAGACCTACCAATGTCCTCAGAAGGCCGCCTTAAACGCATTGTTGGCTGCTCAACGTGAGTCAAGCCAAGATAACTCGGACAAGAGTGAGACCGAGGATACTCAAATGGGAGCTCTCCATTTGCTTAATGCCATTCATTAAAGGCCATGCTGATAGCAAGGCAACCAAACAAGCAACGGCTTTCGCGCGCTAGTCTAGTAGTAGTACGCTCACCCTTTATTAGTTTAGTAAAGGCGTTAGCGCATACGTTTTCTTGCTGGTATCACTGGTACATGTGCTTGCTGCTCCCTCCTGGGCCATATCAGTGGAGCTTGGATCAGCCTTAGCTGATACTCATTTTACCTCCACTCTAGACGTCGGAGAGAATCTAGGCCTATGTCCGTCCGATGCTCAACCGATAGCCGGTGTAGCTAGAGCCGGGGATGAAGCTAATCTCTCCGGTGGATAGGCACGCTAATCTATTCAGATCAGCTAGAAGCTTAATATGAACTATTCTTTTTATACCTACTTCTAGCCGGGGAAGGTTGGGCCGATCAACGACAATATCCGCTGCTGGTTATTCCTTCCATGCCACTATCTAACCGATAGAGGGAAGGCCCAACCCAATATGAGGAGTTTTTAATGGTTCTGGCTTGAGCGAGGAAAGGGAGTGGGAAGGAGGGCTAAGCAGGAACAACCATTCCAACTATCCGCTGCAACCAACCGACAAAGACCTTTATCGCAAGTTAGAGGAAAGCATAATGGAGTTTTCTGCAAAAAATCCGGACTTGAAAGGGGGGAAGGCTTTTAAGTACTATTTGCTGCTTTCGAAACACTCCTTATCGGTCCAAACAACCGCTATTGAGATTATCTGCTGCTGGAGGGAACTTGCTTACAACTTCTTCAATTCGATTACGTTACGTATAGAAGTGAAAAACGTATGCTTGATCCGAATCTGAACAAAGATCATTAATGGTGGATTCTCTCTATTCCGGAATGAGAGATGATCGGATTGAAACAGAAGAAGGAGGGAGGAGTTGTTCATTCCTGTGTTGGCTGCTAGAGAGGAGAGACTATTGAGGAGGGGTCCGGTTTCGAAAAAAAGAAAGTCGACTGAAATGCAGAGTAGGGTATATGAGTCAGAGGAATGAAGTTTTCTTTTCCTCTCGAAGAAGTCGCTTTTTTCAGTAGTTTGCCACGGGTCATTTGCCAGCGATGGATAAGCTTTCTCGATTGATTCATTCCACAGAATGCACGGGGAAAAGCGAAGACGCATGATGAACTAGCTCTCGGCTAAGGCTCGTACTTCTAGTGGCACCACCCAGCGTAGAAAACGGAAGGAAGTCGCTCTCCTCTTCTACCGCACCACTAAAAAGATAAGATAGATTCTCTTTTTCATATCCGGAAAGAGAGGAGCTGAAGGCCTCAACCGATAGGGAGAGCAGTGGCAGCTCCCTTACTTGATTGGCAGAAACAAATAGACTGTCCCTCCTAAGGTGTTTGGGTGTGTTTGCTTTGTGCATGACCACAGGAAGGAGAAATGTGGGAAAGTTAGATCCTAGAGCCCTGACATCTTTATTGGGTATTCCGCTACTCAGCAGGGCTATATATAAGTCTTATCATCCTCCAACAAGAAAGGTGTTTGTAAGTATGGATGTTACCTTAAGAGAAGATGAAGCTTACTTCTCTACATCACCTGTACAAGAGGAGACCACATGTAGGGAGGAAGAGCTAACCTTCTAATATGATTAGCTTCCTTATTTGCCTGAGTTCCCCCTCAAGGTTAGGGGGAGGATGAACTTACAGATGGAAGACAAGAGGGTGAGACTAATAAAGAAAGAGGCAAGTAGAGAATTGAAGATCTATGTGCGCAGGAAAAAGGGAGTTAAAGCCATCTTGCCCACACTACCTAGTCAAGAGTCATCCTCCGAATCAGTTCTACCTCCACCATCTTCTGAGCCAGATACCTTAGATCTAGCTATGCTTGCTTGCTGACCTGTGCTACCTATTCTATTCTTGACACATTAGGGTAGGAATAATAGTAAGCTGAGCTTCCTATCTCGCTGTGAGCGCTACCTAAGCACTGTGAAGGCACTCAGAGAAGAGTGGAAATAGTCCTAGATAGGAGAGGGTGAGAAACTCACTAAGACTTTCGACTCACTGTCAAAAGCTCCTTCTTGTGCGCTAACGCTGGAAGGGGTGCTTTCGGGTATTTCCCAAGCTTTCTCCTAAGAGAACTAAAAATGGCTTAAAGGTTTCTTGCTTGGCTGTAAGAGAACTCCCAAAGAAAGCCCTACTTTTGATTAAGTTCATTCCTAGCTCCTTCTGGCTTGAAAACAGCTTTCCTCCTTCGGACTTTCGGTCTCTCTTCGGCGTTCACGCCGGCCCTTTCCAAGAGCACATCTCCATCTCTTTGCCCATGGGGCGTTGGAAAGGCTTCGATCGGAGTCCTCGGGTCCTTCGTTTCTTTGACTCCTTCGAGGGAGTTTTTGACGAAGTCCTTTCTTGGTCTGTGTGACTTGTCTCATATCCGCTATCAATGTCGTCTGACCCAGTTGCCCCAACTGGAAGTTCACCACTCTACTTCGGGCAAGAAGAGGAAGAGGAGCGGAACAAGTACCTATAAAGAGGAATGTGCAGCTGAGTCAATAACTGTGGATTCTGTGGCATCAATCCCAGTTGCCTTTCTTCGGCCGTATTCTAAGAATCCATCCCATTCTTGCTAAGAGCGGTATTTAGGCCACTCACCGGGACCCCAAAATTTGTCCTATATCGTATTTGCTTTCATTCATTGCCTTTCCTCCCCCCGGTGGGTTTCGCTCTCTTGGAACGTTCATTCCTTGTAAGAACAATCCTACATCTAAACCTTGTTCTTGCTACTTAGGGACTCTAACTCCTAGAAGTCAACAGTCAAGAATTCTCTCTAAACCGCTTTCACTAGCCCTAACCATTGAATGGCTGGACTTGCTTACGCAAGAGCACGAGATAAAGACTTCAAAGTCCACCTTCGTCCTCTTCCTTTTTTAGTCTTCTCTGTCCCCTCTTGAAGGCAAGGCAGATCTTTGGAATAAACTAAAATAAAAGAATGAAGCTGTTGGCATTCCCCTATTTGAGACAGTAGGCGGCCTGCTCGTGCAACCTCTTCTAGCAGCATATATTCCCCTAAGAGCAATAGGGGAAGAAGAGTAAAAAAGGGGCGTAGCGCTAAGAAAGAATTGAGTCATCCTTTAGACTCCTAGTAGGTCGCTCACTCTATTTAGAGTCAATGTCTAACACTCGAAAAAAAAAAAGAAGAGTAACCATCGAAGCGAGACCACAGTCTCCAGGTCACAGTCGACGATCGAGAGACAAGCATGGACGTGGCGTGGAAGAGAGCCTACGCTACGGTGCCATATTCCCCTCTTTCTGGTACGCTTTCCTCGACCAATAGCTTCTTTACGTCCACAGATCGCTTCTTCCTGTTCCGATGCAGTGGGATCAACAAGGGACTTCGCAACGTACATATCCATCTTCGGAGTCAAATTAGGCAGCTACTATGGGTCATCATTTAGGGCAAATGCTGGTAACCATCATCGCCCTCTTACTCTTACAATTATATAAAGTTCAGTTTTGTTTGATCAGAGTGCTTTGGAAGCACAAGGTTCACGTCAGCTTGAGAAGACTGAATCTTGTCCCATGGTTACAACTTCTCCTAATCCGCAATCATTCAATGCAACGGTTTAATATGTACCCTCCGCTACCGCCTGATCCTCAAGTCACTCTTTCTCTTTGGTTGAGAAGTTGGTCTTTCGTAGTGCTCAACCCGAGAAAAATTCCCAGACTCCACAGCAGCGCTCTTGCCAGATGGGGCGGGAGCAACCCGTACCAAACGTAAAACTTCACAGCGAATCTGTACCCAACGGAACTCAGATTAGAAGCTTTCTACCCGCACTACCTAGACCCACCTGAAGCCGTCGATTTTTACCGTGGAGTCAACGGAGAAAACGGTTTCGTATAATGAGAGTCCATACCATATTTTTCCAATTCTTTTTCTTTTTGTTGGCGGAAGCGAATCCACAAATGCATGCAGAGAACTCTGCAAATGTAGAGGTCCGATTGCCTAGTGGAACCTTTCCTCCATGTCGTGTGAAAGTACCATCGGGATGATCTCATTCATTGCATAGGCACGAGCCAGCACATACTTATGGACAAGGAAGGGCGTTTGTTAGCTGGTTCCGTGGCCTAGCAAGTGGCTAGTAAGTAGCTCTCTCCTAATATCTCCTTTCTCGTCGGTCAGTCGGTTTAAGATACCACTTCTATCTCCGTCTTGTCTTGCGGCTAGGTTCGGCCAACCCAGTTAGCTTCCTTTAGCTAGTTAGTGAAAGAAGCTTAAGTCGAGATCTGAAATAGAGTATATAAGGTCTTTGCTCATAGTAGTTAGACTACTCTTTGAATGCACTAACCCTGTCTACTCACCTAGTACTGGAAGTCAAGTAGTAATGTAGGCTCGGGACTCCCTTCAGCTTCAGCTAAGAAAGCGACTCGTGATACCTAGTAACAGCAACTCATGCAGCAAGGCTTTAGCTCAAGAAAGTTCTATACTCTGTTATATTGAGAAAGTCTTGGCTAACACTACTTTACTTTGACGACTGAACTGATACAAGTCAGTAGTCAGTAGTTGAATACTAGGGAAGTCCGAAGTTCAACTGTTTGCGTTCAGCTAGTTCCTTGCTCCAATTGACAGACATCCACACTGACCCTGAACTGAGCTTAGCTAAATGGCTTGCAGCCCAGCTTTAGAACGCCCGGCCCGGCTTGCAGAGTTGAGTTAGAATAGAATAAATAGAAGAAAAACTTGATGTTTCCCGGAAAGGGCCTTGTTATAAGTGAATAAACTACTTCCGATCAGAAATCGTCATAAAGGCTGGCTGGCTATACGCCGATCTTTATGATGGGGTTTTTGACTCCTTACTTACTGGTGTCATTATGTAACTCAAACTTATCTCATATGTATATATAAGAGTACCTCCGAAGAAGATCAGATCTCATATGTAGTAAAGTACTTTATAAGTAGATGAAGAAGACTTCCGAAGAAGATAGGCTGGCCAGCTTGCTTAGACGTGCATGCTAGCCGCTACAACCTAAATCGAAGATGTGTATCACAAGGCGGCAGGCTTCGCTAGATTTAAAAAGTAGTGTATGGGGCTTCCCTTGCATTGCCAGGAAGAATGAGTGGGTACATAGTGAGCAGTCATTACGTTAGCAAGCCTGCAAGCAATTCATCCGTTTTTGTTAGTGGTTTTTCAGTCTTATCCGCTGGTGGCCACTGGTGGGAAAGAAAGGAAAACTAGGTGAAGAGGGTAGGGTATAGTGACAAAGAGCATAGCGGACCAGAGGTCGAAGAGATCGAAGACGGAAGATAAGTTTCAGTAGTTCTCCTTCCGTGAGGAGTAGATAATGTAAGCTGCAGCCACTTGTCTTGATTCAACTAACGAAGAGCGTGGAAACAACCGTAGTCTAATCTGTATGAATAGTAGCTCCCCTTTCGTTATGGTCCATAGGGAGTCAAATCCAAATCTTCATTCTCAAGGGCATCGAGCAATGGAGCCAAGGGATGCCGGATTGCTAAACGATAGGACTCTTACCAGCGTGAGCTAGGGGAGACAGGCCGGAAAGATCATTAGGGATTGCTGGCTGACTATACCTACCACAGGCCGAAGGGGCTACTCAAACCATGGGTTAACAGTAGCTCCCTGCACGCATCCTTAGAGCCGTGAACTCCAAGCTGCCCGTTCTTGAACAAAACTTCAATTCCATTAAGTTCTTCCATCCTCCCTCTGCCACTTCTCGGGCTTTCCTTCATAAGGGGTCAGCGCTCCTTGCTTGACAAAATCAACCAATTTCTTTCCCGCGGTTTTGGAGGATTCTCCCTTCTCAAGGCCTAATCCCTTCTTGTCCTTCTGGATCTTGAACTCAGGGACAGTGCTGATACCCGCCTTGTCTTTTCCGAGGCCGACCCCAGGCAGGTGCCCCATCTTCTTCATGATCTTGGACCCGGGATTGTTAGCGGCGTTGACCATGGCAACTTGAAAACCGCTGAGATACTGACCTTCACCATTATTGCTCTGCAGATCAACAACTTTCACTGCTACTTCTGCCGCCTTGATAGTTACGAGCTTGTCCTCGTGAATGAATCTTATCATCTGGTGCAAAGTGGAAGGAACTCCACCCAAGGAGTGAAACCAAGGTCGTCCCAGCAGAAGAGCGAATGAGATAGGTATGTCCAACACAACAAACTCCACTATAGCTTCAATCGGCCCAGTCTTGACCACAGCGCTGAAAGTTCCTGATGCTTGCCTCTTTGTGTCATCATAAGCCTTGATATGATAACAGTAGAAGAAGGCTCCAAATCTGATTCCTCTAGGCCGTAATTAGACAGAAGCTTCAGTGGGCAGATGCTAATTGCAGAGCCGTCGTCGACCATGACGCACGGGCTTGACTTTCCTCTTACCTGAGCCGTAATGAACAACGGCTTATTATGATCCCTTCCTTCGGGGGGCAGGTCCTCATCAGCTTTTCTGATAACTTCCTCCTTCTTCTGTACCGCAGCCACCATCTCTTCTGGTGTAGCATCGATGGATACAACAAACTCATCTAAAGCCTTGGCCATGAAACGCCGGTGCTCTTCCGATGACTCTAACAGATCCCAGATGGAGATATTGGCTTGCCTCTTCTTGAGCTGTTTCAGCATCAAATTCTCCTTAGGCTTTGGTTCTTCCTTCTCTGACTCTTTCTCTTTCACTACTTCGGGTTCTTTATCAGTGTCATTAAAGCCCACTGCGGGTCACTCCATCTACCGTCTCCGCGGGCGCTTTGAGACTAAGCTCCGGACTCTCTAGCTCACCCCAGATATCTATTGGTTGCCCTACGCTCCCCGCTGGCGTATTTTCTCTCCTCTCTACGGAAGATAGATTGGACAGAAAGAGGAGATAGATCAGCTAATCGGGCTACCCACCTGCCCTATCTGAGAAAGAACTAGAATATAGCAACTGAAAGAATGGCCTTTATCGCTTTATGAATCGAGGTACAACTGTAGCTTGTGAGTGGAACCTACAAGACAGGGGATAGGCTAAGCTAATCGGAATCGGCGTCCCTTCACTCAGTAAAAGAACTCGTAAAGCCTTGTTCAAGCTTCTAAGCTAAGACCGGCTTCTGAAGCTAAGCACCTAAGGGAAAAGAGAAAGTTGAAGCATTCAGGTAGTTCGCTGGGATAAAGAAAAAAAGGAAGTGAGCACTCTCTTTTTCTCCCGAAGGTGCTGGTTCGAATCCAGCTTGTGACAAAAGTGGTTATGTCAGAGGTGATTGGAGGGAGCTAGCCGAAAAGTTCACGGATCAGTATGTTTATAACACCCAATTGGATGTTACCTTGAGAGATTTGGAGACCACCCGGCAGAAATACAACGAGACCTTTTCAGAATTCATGATGAGATGGAGGTCGAAGGCCGCAAAGATGGTGAACTGCCCCACGGAAAAGGATCAAGTAAGGATGATCATAAAAGGGGCTTCCACGGCCATTAATGCTAAGTTGTTAGGAATTCCTATCAGGACCTTTGAGGATCTCTATGACTGTGCAATCCAGATTGAAGATGCGGAATTTGAGCAAAAGAGAGGGTATCAAAGAAGAGCCAATGGGCAGTTCAGTGGGAACACAGGCGGAAAAGCCGTAGAAGTGAATGTCACTGAGGAAAGTGCGAGAGTCGGTGCAGTTGAACCGAGAAGGTATACACCCTTAGGGGTACCGCTGTCCCAAGTCTTTAAAAAGAAAATGGAAAAATCGTTGCTAAAGCCTTTACCCGTACGTGAAGGAACAACTCAGTTGGGACAATACGCAGATGAAAGATGTGATTACCATCAGCTACCTGGGCATTCGACTGACAGATGTTTTCAGTTGAGAAAGGATATTCAGAACCTGATCGATTCCGGGAAAATCCCTGATCCTAGTCAACCAAACACTCGCCGCAATCCCCTACCAAACTACAATGCAGTTTCTCCGCCATACAAGACTATGGTGGTAGGGTCACAGGTTTGACAGAAGAACAAGTGATGGGTTCTTTCATTGATGTGTGCACTATCACTGACTTTTAGGACAACCTTGATGAAATTGAGTTCAATTGGGAACCAAAAGACTCCGCGGACCTTTGGGACTGTTTGGAAGATGAAATGCAAGAGGCCACCCAACCCCAGTTGGACATATGGGGAGAGCTATCCAGGTATGATGACCGGGTGGTCCGAGAAGCAAGTGTGGGTGATTTCCAGTACCAAGAAAGCTCCGAACAAGAGGACCCCTCAGAGAAAGATTCATGCGGCTGCCCTTCTCCACAAATATTGATGAACTCCGCGAGGAAAGAGTCATAGCCGCTTTCTGGGGGTGCATAGAAAGAAGAGCGCAGAGGGCCGTCGCAATGCAAG
>CAOJBJ012283670.1:0-12712 GCA_948291685.1 Euphorbia celastroides | reverse complement strand
GATGACCTCATAAACATTGCAGGATTTTCGCAAGTGCCAGATGGGGTTGCATCTTGGCATGTGGCAGTTAGCAAGTACACTGATTCACCTTTTCTTTCAGCAGCATTGCCGGTTTGGGATGCTTCGAATCAGAGTATTGTGGCTGTTGTAGGGGTCACTACTGCTCTTTTTGGTGTAGGCCAGCTAATGCGAGAGCTTGTCGAAGTCCATGGTGGGCATATCTATTTGACCTCTCAAGAGGGTTATTTGCTTGCTACTTCAACAAATGCTTCTCTCTTGAGGAATTCATCGACTGGCCCGAAGCTTATGATGGCTGTTGACTCTCAGGACAACATTATAAGAAAGGGTGCTCAGTGGTTAGACCAGGCCTACGGAAACAAGTTTCCCCCAAACCATATCGTTCATGCTGAGAATGTGAAGATTGGGAATAAGCAGTATTACATTGATTCGTTTTTCCTGAATCTAAAGAGGCTGCCTATTGTAAGAATCACCCTCTTTTGAAGCCTTTTCTGTCTATTTTCTGTTTTCTGGTGGGGTAATGATGTGATCTTTTGTGCAGGTAGGGGTGATTATAATTCCGAGAAGTTATATAATGGGGAAGGTGGATATTAGGGCCTTTAAAACATTGGTCATTCTGATTTCTGCATCGGTTTGCATACTAGTCATTGGATGTGTCTGCATATTGATACTCACAAATGGAGTATCAAAGGAAATGAAACTGAGAGCCGAGCTAATTAGCCATCTCGATGCAAGGAGAAGGGCTGAGGCTTCAAACAATTACAAAAGCCAATTTTTAGCAAACATGAGGTAAGTGGCTTTATATCTAGTAATATTTTAGCAAACATTATGGGCATTTGATGATGTTAATATATGTTTGTGGCGTTTATTGCAGTCATGAATTGAGGACTCCGATGGCTGCAGTGATTGGATTGCTGGATATTCTTATTTCAGATGATTGTCTCACAAATGAACAATATGCAACTGTGACTCAAATTAGAAAGTGCTCCACTGCTCTACTCCGGCTTCTGAATAATATTTTGGATCTCAGTAAGGTAATCCATTCACTGTATGAACAGATATTTCATCTATTTGAAGTTGACAAACACGAAACAGGTTTATAATTTTCTTTTGATGAAATGTTGTAGGTTGAATCTGGTAAGATAGTGTTGGAAGATGCAGAGTTTGATCTGGGAAGAGAACTCGAAGGACTCATTGACATGTTCTCTGTGCAATGCATTAACCACAATGTGGAGGCTGTTTTAGATCTTTCTGGTACAGCTTATTCCAAATAAGAATTAAACTAAAATCTGTTATCATATTCATCTTTATTGATTTCTAGTTGAATTTTGATTGTATAGATGACATGCCCAAATTGGTCCGGGGAGACTCTGCCAGAGTTGTGCAAATATTTGCCAATCTCATTAGCAACTCTATCAAGTTCACTACATGTAAGTACAAAATTTGAACCACCAAATTTGGAATCTTTTAAATCATACAATCTAGTTATTGTTTAAGATCTGGAATTTCAACTTTTAATAATGGTTTGAAATGGATTGCAGCGGGTCATATTATTCTGCGCGGTTGGTGCGAAAATTTAAATACTTTCGACGACACCGACGAATTTCCAGTAGTCCAGAAGAAAGTGAAGTGTGCAATCAAGGCAAAACTGAGGCAGCAGGGGAGCCACGTCAAAAAGTCTCCCAAGAAAGAAAGCAAAGTGGTTCTTTGGTTTGAAATTGACGACACTGGCTGCGGTACTAACATTGAAAAACCTGAGAAATCTCTACATAAGACACGGAAATCAAACAATTCAAATCTGAATGATTTCAATGTTTTGCAGGAATTGATCCAAGCAAATGGGAATCGGTATTTGAAAGCTTCGAGCAAGCCGATCCTTCCACAACTAGATTGTAAGTACAAAAAACACATCCAATTTTCTGTACTTGAAATAAGCTTAAGGAATGTTAAACATAAAGAATCACATTTTCGAGAACCGAATCTAACATTTCTATTTTATCTCAGGCATGGTGGCACGGGTCTTGGACTTTGCATTGTTCGAACCTTGGTAAGTGATGTCTTTACAGAAAAGTTCCAGCCTTTGTTCTTTCTGATAACATAAACAACATGATCTTTAAACTTACAACGGTCCGGCTATGGCAGGTTAACAAGATGGGCGGCGAAATCAAAGTGGTGAAAAAGAATGGACCGGGAACTCTAATGCGTCTTTATCTGCTTCTTAATCTAGCTACAGATATTGCAGAACCACATTGCCAAATAGATTTTGCAAAGCACAATGTTGTGGTAAGCAAAATTGAAATTTTCTGAATTGAATTCTCATCCTCTTGTAAAATCCAATAAACCCTTTGCTAATTGTTCAATCAGGTGATGCTAGCGCTTTATGCCTCAGTTGGTAGAACAATTATGTCCCAATGGCTGCACAAAAATGGACTGCCAAATCTAGCTATTTCTGAGTGGAACGAGCTCACTCAAGTTCTTCGAGAAATGTTCAGCCCGAGAAGAGAAACCAAAGGATTTGAAATCAATTCATCTCTGAACGAACCGTTGAAATCAGAAGTTGCGAGAATACGAGAAGTAAAGGACCCGATATTTGTCATAGTAGTAGATATCGGGTTGCTGGACTTGAGCACCGATATCTGGAAAGAACAGCTCAAATTCCTCGACATTTTCTCGGGCAAGGCGACATTCGCCTGGATGTTAAACCACGACACTTCCAACCCAGTAAAGACCGAGCTTCGTCGATTGGGGCACATGTTGATGCTCAATAAACCTCTTTACAAGGCCAAAATGGTTCACCTTTTGGAAACTGTCATTAAAGAACATCAAAAGACTTGTTTGAAAGACGATGAAATGCACGAATTTCTTGAGATTGATTCTGCCCAGTTCGACAACGGGAGTTCAGAGGATTCTGACGTGGCGGAAACCGGCAGCTCGAACGCCGTCAAATCGTTGATCGAACGGTTCTCGAGTAGCCCGCCGCAAGAGGTGAATTCAGAAGATAATTCGACCTCGAGAAAAGCAGTGAAAGAAACGAAAGCGCTGGAAGGACTGCGAATTCTTCTAGCGGAAGATACTCCGATTCTGCAGAGAGTGGCGAGCATAATGCTGGAAAAAATGGGGGCGGTGGTTGTTACAGTTGGCGACGGTTTGCAAGCGGTTGAAGCGTTAAAAGAGGGCCCACAAGCCGGAAACCGGGGATCCCTGCCGTACGATCTTGTCCTAATGGACTGTCAGGTGACAAATCAGAAATTACTGTTAGATTGTGGCTTATGACTTATAATGAGCAAAATTTAAGATAGTAGATTCCGTTGCTTAGTTTTAACAGCTTATATAGCAATTCTAAATGATGTGGGTGAAATGTAAATGCAGATGCCGAAGATGGATGGATATGAAGCGACGAAAGAGATACGAAAGGCGGAAGAGGGGATCGGAGTGCATGTTCCGATAGTGGCGTTGACGGCGCATGCGATGTCGTCGGATGAAGCCAAGTGCTTGGAAGTGGGAATGGATGCTTATCTGACTAAGCCCATTGACTACAAGCTTATGGTTTCCACTATTTTGTCACTTACTAAACAAACTGGTTGACTTTTTCTTGGGTTAGTTAGCTAACTGAGGCGTTGTTGAAAGGGAAGTTGCATAGTTTTATGCTAGAATCAAATGTATAAACAAAGTATTGAAATTTTTTCAGCATTTTTTTATGTGATTTTAAGTATGGTGAAGTTGCATAGTTTTATGCTAGAATCAAATGTCTAAACAAAGTATTGAAATTATTTCAGGATTTTTTATGTGATTTTAAGTATGGTAAATAGTCTCCCCGTGTGTATTGTGTACTATCCAATAAACTATATTTCAAAAACGTGCAATAGAGAAGAACAACGCTCGTTACTACATTCAAATGTGGAATCCAAACTTAAAATTTTTAAAATTACATCTTCAATTTCAACCAGTAAACTAAAATCTTTACCGAACGTTTTTTTCTAACCCTTTCTCTAATTGTCATTCTTTATTTTGTTTTACCTTATATTGCGTTAGTGTTTAATTGTTTATTTTTAACAAGTCATGCTTAGATTTTTTGTCCGTTTGTCTTTGAAACTCGAGTTAAACTAATAGGTTTAGATATAATCTAATATATATCACATAAGTATTTGTTAAGCTTTTCTTTATAGATGTATATAGATTAATATTAATATTTATTTAATGCTAGCTGGTAAGTGAATATCACTAAGGCCAGTTAGGCCCAACAAGAGAAGCCCAAATCTAAGCTTAACACCATCACAAGATCTCTATATATAGTTTCTTATCCTAACCCTAAGGTAATGCTAACACCCTCTCTTTCTCTATTACTCTACATCATATACATAGGGCTGTAAAAGCTCGATTGGGTGTTCGGCTCGATAAAAGCTCGGCTTGACTCGACTCGGCTCATTTAATAAATGAACAGTTCACGAACACAATTTTAAGCTTGAGTCATAAATGAACACGAACATTAACAAGCTATAGCTCGGTTAGACAGCTCGTGAACAAACACAATTAGATGTTCGTGAACAATTTCATGAATTAGCTCAATAAAAACTAATTTAATAATCTCATCACATGTTTTAATATTTTGTTTTCTTATTAAATCAAATATATAAATATACAATAATAACATATATTTTTTATTTGATACAAAATTAAAATAAAATATAGCTAAATATATATAGTGTAAGGCTGGAGTGATAATTAAAAATTAGAAATATGTTTAGAGGTGGGAGGGATCCCGGCCTCTAACTTGTAAGATCAAATCATATTTTAAGCTAAAACCAAACTCAAAACTCGACTAAGCTAGTTAAAAATTAACTAAACAAAGCTTGGAAAAAACTCGAGTAAGTTTGCTTTGAACCAAGCTCGAGTTAGGCTCGTGAACAACTCGAGCTTGGTTTGACCAAGCTCGGCTCGAATTCGATTTGACCAAGTTCAAGCTCGGCTCGAACTCGATTTGACCAAATTCGAACGCAGCTCAAATTCGATAAAATATTAAATAAATGAACACAAACATACCAAAGCTAATAAACATGTAATACATATGTAATTGTTCTAACCAGTGTCTATTGTAAGAAAATTCGAAACAAAATAAGTTAAAATCACGTGTGAAAAAGACAACAGTACGATGTAATGAAGACCCTCATATGGTTAGAATCACTTAGAGCATCCACAATGGAAGCATTTAATTTAGTGTTTTAAATATTATTCAAAGCACTCTCATTTTAGTCTATCATTTTTTATCATTGTGGGTTAAGTCCTTCACTTATATTGTGAACCCCACATGTCATATAATTAATACTAAAACTATTAAATAAATCTTACAAATTCATAAAATAATTAATTTAAACAATAAAATATTATGGACCCCACCTCATTCATTAAACTATTGGTAGTTGGCTTTGTGTGTCATAACTTTAACAAGTGCTTCATCTCATGCACTTTTTTTTTCAAGCACAACTCATGCACTTGATACGCAACGGTGAAGCACTTCTTTATCATTTTGATGCACTTTTTAAAGCACACTATTGTGGATGTTCTTAGGTGGGCCAAGGCCTCATCTGCAGTTAAACCCATTTAATGACACGTGCAAAATATCTTACGTAAAACGGATTAAATCCAGAAAAATGCGACCTTCGCGTTATTAGCACGACGCTCTAACCAACTGAGCTAATAGGCCATTTGTTAAATGTACTCTAAATTTAATTTATAATATAGTGGATTGACAAAATGCTTCATTTCTGCTTCTTGAGCAAGGGCTCAGATTTTCAGCTATGAAAGAGGAATGAGAGGTATATGTTCAGATTCCGTAATTTGAATCATTATAATTGTTCAATTCCTGTTTGGATTTATGTTTCTACCGGAGGTTTCATGATTACTAGATTGAGATTCTTGTGCTTTAGTTTAGGGTGTACAATTCCTAGTCTGCAATTTGCGGCTGTTATTGTGATCGATGTTCTCTTTTAGATTTCCTTTTATGGTTTAATTGCTTGTGCTGTTTTGTCGATCATCACGTTGATAGATTTTGATATTGAAAACGATATATTAATTTGAATTTCATCATTTTAGGCAATTTTTAGATGCTGTGTATGACAGTGGATTCCTGAGAGGGAGAGGAAAATTTCTTTTTTATTTTCCTCAATTCAGTTTACGAGCATTTATAAATTTATGATTTTTTGCTAATGCTCGTTTCTTACTTTCAAAAACAACGATCATGTGGTTGCAGATTGAAGAGAAAAGGCAAGCAGCTGCTGATGTTTTGTTTCAGTATCTAAATTTGCTATAGGAAATCAAGTTAGGCCTTGTGTTGTGACATTAAGTTGCATTTGATGAAGGTAATGTATGCTTCCAATTTCGTATGAAAAATGATCAATCGTTCCTCTGTTCACTGTGTTGCAGCACAATGATGTCGTCTTAAATTTTGATATCGTTGGAGGGGTATTGAACAAAGGAAGTGGATATGTGTGTGATATGTTCCTTTTTCGCATCACATCAGAATATATCAGGAATCAGGAACGAGATAGATATTATTCATAGATAAAGCAAAAGCTACCAAATGGTCCTGCATATTATTTATGTGATGGATTCCTTTCTTCACATCACCATGTGAACATATTAGTGAATTAGAAACAGAATATATGCGTACAGAAAAGCTTGATGATGGTCCTGCATGCATGATGCATCTCATCTTTCTCAAACTTAATACTTATGCTGTGATTATCGGAACTCGGTATGGAAACAGACTGGTTAATTTAGGGTCAGTTTGGGATTGTTTTCAAAATTTGTTGTCATAAAAGAAAAGCACAGTTTAGCCAAAAGCTAATATTGTTCTGAGGAAACCTTGTGAGGTTAGTCATTAACTTTAAACTGACCTTATTGACTAGGTATGATGCATTGATCTTTTATGCTTCTTGTTTCGTAACTCATTTGATAATGACTTTAGAAACTTGCACATGCTAGTTTGATTCTTCTCCACTTAGGTCAACTAGTTTGTCGTTTAGTATGGATTGATTCTGAAAGCAACTTCTTGTTGAAATATTCATATTCTGTAGGAAATCTAACTGGGTGATACTGACTCACCTTTTTGTGCTGCCCTAATAGATGAACCTGGTTTAGGTCATGTTCTATTTGAATGAAACGTATACGAAATTTAATGGTGGCAGAAGGAAACTTATTGACCCAAGCTTAATGCAACTAAAATTTTGTATCAACTGAATGGAAATTTATTAAACTTATCTAAAATTTATTGAAATTTAATGAATTTAATGAAAATTGTTCGAAAAACAATGGGAAAAATAATGTGATTGTACTAAACTGAAACTTAATGAATTTGAACTGAACTTAACTGGACTGAATGAAAGATAAGTTTAGAAGAACAGAGCCTTACTCAAGAAAATCAAAGGTATTAGAACCATAAACAGTATGTCTAACCAACAATTAGAGCTTTGTAGTGGCAAAAGTCTTAGCATAAACTGAAGCTGTGATCTTAGAGCTTACAAGTTTGAGTCCACACCCGGGTGGGGAAGGATGAAATTTACTTTTAATATTATTGCAAGTCCAAATCATCCATTTTTTTTTAAAAAAAAGGTCAGACCTTTGTAAAGTTTGGAAAAGATATCAGTTGCTTATATTTTTTTTGTCTCTCTTATTGAAACTTTAGGACCATATGAAAAAAGGAATAACAAAGCAAAACGGATGGGGCTGGCCGGTAACTGAATTTAGCTTTGTTATCATGTGGTGTTGGTTAAAACTATTAAAGCTCTAGCTAGTGGACGTTATTGGGTTGACCTAAAAACTAAGATAAACTACTTTAATAAGGATACGTTCTTTTGAATTGAATTGCTAACGGTAAAATTGAAGTGAACTGAACTAAACTGAAACTTATTTGAAAGTTGTTGATTGAAACTTATTTGATAATTATTGATACTTATTGAAACTTGTTGAAACAAAAAAATATATGAAACTAATCAAGATTAAATGATATTCAAAACTATAGTTATTGAAATTTAATGACACTTGATGAACTTTTAATTGAAGTTTAATGAAGTAGAATATTCAAAACTATTTCAAATTATTTATAGTTATTAAAATTTAATAACACTTAATGAACTTCTAATGAAAGTCTAATAAAATAGAACTTAAGGCAATTAAACTGAACAGAAAATAAGTTAAAAGAACAGAGTCTGAATATACCAAAAATTACGACTAATTTAAACTAAAGTGTAAGCCAATAAAATAGCTTGACCAAACAATGAAACTATTTATCTTGTACATAATCATCATTGGATCAGTGGAATGAAATCCAATCTAATGGTGATGGAGACAAAGTAAAACAAAAATAAAATCACTATAGAATGTGCCTAATAACATAATACTAGTTCCATTTTTCACCTTCTTTTTGTATTATTTTGCATTTACTGTGTATGTATACAATGTAAGTAAACTACATGAATATACAATTTAAACACTAAAATCATTCTAAGAGATGTATAATATATTTATTACAATTGAATAACATATACTGTATATGAACTTTGTCATTCACACAATCAAAATGTTTTGTTCTATAATTACTGAAGATGAACTTTTTTCGATTAAGAGTCAATAATCCTTGAAATAATCATATTTGACATAAAAAATTATACTGATTTGTAATGCATTTTAGGATTAACACATCAAAATCATCCTTAAGTTGACAGCTTTTGTTATTTGTTGTCCTCAATTTTCAAACGTTTCACTTTACCTACTCAATTTGACAAACTCATGTCAATTTACCCCTTCACTACCACGTGTCAACCTCCGGTTTGTTTGAATGTTCAAATATTTGATATTTCTGATTTTTCTTTGCTCTAATCAGGAGATGACACTCAAAAATGGGGGGAGGGGGGTATATTGACGCTTTTTTTTTCCAATTTGAAGGAACAAAGTGAAACGTTTAAAAATTGGGATGGACAATGACAAAAGGTGCCGACTTAGGGATGGTTTTGATCCTTTAATCCTACATTTTACAACAGATGCCTAACCCATATGATAGAAGAACTTGTAATAAATAAACATAAACAACTTCTAAAAACTTGTCTTCTGCTGGTGAAAGAAGATACTTAGTGGATTACAACACAATAGGAGCTCTGGGGACTGGATGTAGGAAAGGCTGAACCATGATAAAAAATAGCGTCTACAATTTGTGACCTTACTCTTTTTTATTTTGAAATTGCAAGTTACTTTAAATCAGTATTCATTAAACTGACTTCCGGAAGCATTTTTAATTCCTAACTTTAGTACATGCTACACATAGATTAAAACCAAGATCAAATTTTAATTTCGCAAAAAAATGGGTCATTCACTCTTTTCTGACCCGTTTATTAGGCTAAAAAGGGACCAGCAATATATAATTAAATCTGAACTATATATCTAATACACAAATGATTGTTACGTAAATTTTACATATTCTTACATATTTTCAAAAACTAGAATTTAAAAAATATATCATTAATCTAGTTTCGAAGATAAATATATAAAAAAGATAAAAATTTCTAAAACAACATTTATGTAAAATCAATGGTTTGTGAGACAAATGTTAACCAAAGTAAGAAAAAGGTAGAAAATTGAAAGAAATCGTTGAATACATGGAGCTGTAAAGAATCGGTTATATGACATAAATGAAATCCCTTCTAGTTAAGTCATGTAAATATTACCCTTTTAGTTTACTTATGTAAATTTCCCAAAAAACTACGCCTCCCATTTTTTACTCTTTTCATTTTATTTTGTTTTTGTCGAGCTTTTTCTTTGATTAATGATAAGTTCAAAAAACTTGTTTTTTATTGAATGATATTAAAAAAACTCAAGAGTTTTGAAAAATTCACAAGTAACTAGCGAAACTTAAAAAGCAACAAGCATTTGGACGCTCCAATAAACTATGAAGAAACTCCGAGCAAGTCCGAGAGAAACAAACATATGTAAATCGTAAACTTAAGGGCAAACACAAAACATGTGTTTGGAAACCTAATTCTTGCAACAATTTAATTCATTTTGTGCACTATAAATGAAACAAAATGAAATCCTAAAAAATATTAGCTCCAAAGACACCAAAAGAGAAATAAAGTACAATAGACAGCAAAAAGTACAGGATACTTTCTTTTCTTCCTTCAATTCACTAACACAAATAGAGCATAAAGTGCCATCTTTCTCGAACAATATTTTCACACTATTCTGATAAAAATTTCACACGTACGCTTATAACTGAAGCAATTTTACAATAGATATCTGTAAAAGAAGGATAAACGCAAGTTTTCCAACTTTTGATAATCAAATGGACATAAGGACCAGTTCGTTATAAATGTTTTAGTTTTATTGTTTTAAAAATGCTTCATTTTATATATGTGGCAAAAGTCTCAGACTCTTAGTCTAATGGTTAAAGTTAAAACTTTAAACCTAAAAGTAACATATTAGTGTCCACACTCATATGGAGAGGAATAATTTTTCCTTTAATATTATTATAAGCCAAAATGAGGCAAATCAATAAAAAAAAGTGTTTTCAAGCTATGCTATAGACAACAAATTTTATTTCTAAAAGGTAATATCAACATGTCCCTAACGAATGACTAAATGGCAAAAATTTGTTGCCTAAGGAATATATTGTTTTAGGGTTGTGAGAGAAATTTTTATGGACCATCCAAGTGAGAAAATTCCTCAAATTGACCTTAATTCTCTACTTGTAAGTTATGGAACTTAGTGTAACTTTTATTATATTCTTTTTCTCTATTCCTCTTTTAAATGTCTATTAAGCTTGAAACAGATGTAATCATATATTTATTCTATGTTTGAAACTTTTTTTTTTCAACAAATGTAGTTTGAAATGATTAGACTACATTCCTAAATGTATGTGTTGTACAACATTAAAATGTACGGATATTAAGAAGGAAATCAAAACTCCTCGAATTAGACTCTTAAATCTTTTATTACGGCAAATCTTTTAAGTAATTCTCTTTGATTCTGGACCAAATGTATAAAGAGACCCCAAATTGATAAAAAAAAAAAGTATGTCGTCACCTCCAACTTTTAACCTTAACACATAATTCCTTTGTGTTGATAATTTTTTTAAGAATTAGGATTTTGAAAAAGTTAAGGTTCGATTCTTGTTTATCTTCATCCAAACTATTGAATGCACTATTTGATTATAGACCAATTGGTCATGTTGGTAAATTTGTGTAACATAATACCCCAACACATTGCTCACTTTTCACACCGGAGAGTGAAATGTACTCGCGCTTACATGACATTTCTATTGAAAATATTAATAACCCTTTGACACATGGCATAACACATGCCATAGAAATGGAAAAAAAGTGAAAAAAAGTTCCTAACGTAATTATATACCCATACCTACTCAAACTTTATTTTCAATATTACCCATTCCCTTATCTCCCTCATATTTTTCCGACCAAATTTTCCAGCCAAATTTTCCGGTCAATCCTCATTTATTCATCTCCTTTAACATTCCTTCTTCTTCCCTTTTTTGGGTCAATTTTTCTTATCAATCTTCATATTTTCATCCCCATCCTTCACCCTCTTTAATTCCTTCTCCAATTCAAGATCAACATTCAAATTAAAACCCATTTTTTCAACTAATGAGTAGCATCCTCTTTGCTATTTTGATCGATATCTTTATCTTAATGCCACAAAGCAGTCGAATTTATTTATGAACACGTTATTTGTTGCAGTTGTCTCTAATTTTCTCAGCTCCTCACGATTTTGGCTCAAGTCTCCAAATATTTTCGGTTATTACTTCAGTGATTCGCTTCAAATTCCTCGCCTTACAAAGCTTAGATTAATGTTTCTGGTTTTTATTAATAGTTTTCTTTTCCTTAATCCACTCTTAAGTCAAAATATGACACATCAGCAAAGTGGATTTATGTTATGCATAAATGTCAATATCAGGGAATTATGAATAAGGGAGATTCTATCCTTGCTTTGAATACCCACTACTTTGTTCTTATTACTATCGTGAAATGATCCAATGGTAACAAGAAGCAAAGTAAGTTTTACTTTGTATTGGGGGGAAAGCAAATTGAGAACGATGGTTCTGCTAGGGTTTCATCCCTTTCTCTAATTCCGTTCTGTTTTCGGTGGTTTCTTGATTGAATTCACCATGACAATTTCTGTTGTTCATGAATCTCCAACATATTTGGATCTTTTCCCTGAGATCGTACTTCTAGAGAGTAAAGGAAATCGATCGTTTGGTGGCAAGGCTGAGGCTGCAGCCAAACCGACTTTTGCTTCTCTTATGAAGGGTCCTACTCATCGTCAAACATCAGAAGTTGCATCAGCACAGGTTAGTACAAAGGGAGGATATAACTCCATAAAGATTCCACAATCTTTGATTAATAAGCACATTGCTTTCTATTCTAATTCGCTAATTGGGAGATTAATTCTTGAAAAAGGAGAATCCCCTTATCGATTGAATGATTTGAAGGAAGCTCTCACTGCCATATGGGGTATTAAGGAGAATTGGCGATTGAATTTATTAGGAAAGGGATTTTTTCATGTTTGGCTTACTTCACAGGCCACAAAACAACGATTATTGTGCAAGGGTACTTTATGCTTAAAGCCAGGCGTGTTTCGATTGCAACCTTGGCAACCAGATTTCGATCCGAATGAACAAAAGACAACAAAA
>CAOJBJ012283035.1:0-11316 GCA_948291685.1 Euphorbia celastroides | reverse complement strand
GCAGAAGAGGGTTTCCAGTTCCTTTGCTTTCTTCATCAACGTCGGCTTTCGCTTCTCAAAGCTTGAACCTTTAGTGGCTTCGTCTCCACTGAATATTTTCTTCAGGAACTTGGCTTTCCCTTTTTCCGAGTTCCTCTTTTCTTGCATTCCGCCATTACTAACTTCTTCTTCTTCTTAATTAGCTCCACTCTTATATATATACTTCCAATTATGTCAACCTAAGGAACGCGTTTGCGATGTCAGTCGAAAATCCCGAATTAAGATTTGCATTTATTGATTTTCCTGTTTTGAACTTACCGTTGTATCTTTCCTTATTTAGCATGGACTAAATACAATCCAAGATTCTTTCGCCTTATTTCTGTTTCTATTTTGCTATTTTATGGAGATTGCTTTACTGATTTAATTTAAGTTTTAAGTATGCTAATTTTGTGTCGGGAAGGTAAGCAACAAAATTGGCTGTTGTTCGAATTTGATGATACAAATAACTAATGTTGGAAGCAAATTTATATATAGGAAAATTAAGTTTTGAAGAAGCAATAAATAATTAGGGATATACGCTTTCCTTTAACGTGTACCCGTGGGTATCCGATCCGATAAAAACTCTATAGGATAGTCTTATTAGGATTTGGGATGAGTTTGAGTTTTTATATCAATACCCGTGACGGGTTTGGAATAGACCCCTCGGGTACCCGATACCCGAACCCGTATATATATAAGAAAAATTAACCTTAAACCTAATAAAATAACCCACATAATTTTATTATATATAATGTTATGGATATGATGTGATATTATGTATTAGTGGATGATATATATATGTAATAATGTTTATTTAATTAATTATATTAATTATATTTATAGGATTAATTAATTATTTTGCTTAAATGGGTACCCGCGAGTATTCCTATTAGGGTTTAGGACGGGCTTGAGATTTATATAAAATATTTTAAACGAGTTTGGGTATTACAATTATAAACGGGTAGGGGACAGGTAAGGGTGAGTTTTATGGGTACCCGGCCCGTTGCCATCCCTATTTCCAAACTGTACTAATCCCACTCATTCGTTATAATGCATGATCACCTTCAATTTGGTTCAGTTGAATTAAGTTTTATTAGGTTAAATTCAGTTCAATTCAATAAAATTAAGTAAAGTTCAAGTCTATTAATTTTTATTAAAATTTATGATTAAATATAATAATAAAATTAATATTATCGATAAAATTATTATTAATTATAATAACCAATAACATTAGAAAACTTTGATAACAAAAAAATAATTATTGAAATTAATAACCATAAAACTCATACAATTATTAATTTAAATATTCCTGATGAAAAAGAATTGGCTGTTGTTCGAATTTGTTAATACAAATAATTGATGTTGGAAGCAAACTTAAATATAGGAAAATTATGTTTTAAAGAAGTAATAAATAGTTAGGGATATATGCTTTCCTTTAATTTCGTTCTCTGAAAGGAAAGACACTTACTAGCCTTTATTTCCAAACTTTAGTAATCCATCTCATTCATTATAAGTAGACCTATTCAATGCCGGGTTGGGCCGGACTCAATCGGGCCACACATAAAGAGCTCTTGTCCAGGCCCAACCCAACCCATATAAACAATTTTTGGGTTTGGGTTGGATCGGGCTCAAATTGAAAACATCATATTCTCAAGCTCAACCCAACTCACTCATTTAAAAATATAAATTATTTATTTACTTTAAAAAAACAATTTAAATAATATATGATTTTTTTAATAATAAATGATATATGAATTTTCCGAATTTTCTTTCTATGCCCTTGCGTATGGGATGCCTCTGTCACAGTTTCTTGCCAAGGTGTGTTTTGAACCGAGACTTTTCATAATTTGGATGTTTACGTCAGTTCTTTTGTTATATGATTTGGATTGCTGAGAAATTTCAATAAAAGATATTATGATAAATGTATCCCAGAAAAAATATTATGATAAATGGAAATATTATGTTATATAATACAGTAAATTATTAACAAAGAATACATTAAGTAATGATTAATTTTAGTTTGTGAACTTAAACTTTTACAAAATAACATTTATAATTTATCAAATGTTACATAATATATTATATAAAACTATGTATGATTGGTGGTCAGGTCGGGCCGGTCTTGGGTTTTAGATCAAAACCAAACTCAACCTAAAGTAATATCAGGCTTCTACGGGCTTGGACCGGGTCGGATTTTTATTAAAATATGTTTCTCCAAACCCAACTCATGAATGACAGGCTTGGGCGGGCTTGACAGGCCGCGGGTAATTGAACGGGTCTAATTATAAGGCATGATCTCTCCATCTTCAATTTGGTTCAGTTCAGTTAAGCTTCATTAACCTAAATTCAATTCAATTAAGTTAAGTTCGGGTGCATTAATTTTTATTAATATATAATTAGTATAATAATAAAATTAATATTATCAGTAAAATTAATATTAATTATAATAACCAATAACAAAAAAATACTACTATTAAAATTAATAACCATAAAACTCATACTGTACCCAAAAGTGCGTAGCTTAGTTGATACACTTTCCAATGTGGAGGTGATAGGTCTTGAATTCAAAACTTAGGATCTTCAAGGATTTATTAAATATTAAAAAATAAAACCCATACAATTATAAATTAAAATATTCTTGATGATGATGATGATGATGATAGTCTTTATTTTTTCATTGTATTTTTTACCCTTATAATAAAAGATATAATAAATTTTTTAACTATTTTTTATGTAAAATATATAATAAAATGAAATCAATTGAAGTGACCTTAGAGTGATTATAGAATAACATAAAATTATTTATTTGGAAAATCCAAAATCGCAAAACTCAACCCACAACTAGCATATTCTCAGTAGATAGCTTTCCAAATCAAAATAACAAGGCCTAATGTTCTATTAATAGCCTCAACTATTACCCAAAAACCTACTCCGTAAGGGCGAACTTTTTAAAAGTGGGTCAAATAAGGGTCTCGTGATGTCCGATATGACACAGGTTGACTTTTGAGGCGCTTTTTGAATTTTTTTGAGGGAAAACTTTTTCCAAGGAAAAATTAGTAACTTTCCTAAACGATTGTCCGAGGAAAATTGGAGATTTCCCTGAAAAATTGTTTAAAAATGAGAGTAGGAGGAGAGGAGAAGAAGAAGAAGAAGAATAAAGAGAAAAGCAAAGAAGGAGAAGAAGACAGAAAGGAGAAAAAGAAAAAGAAAGTGAAGGAAAAAGAGGAGGAGGTTTAAAATAGATTATTGGATGTTGAAGATGCCGAAGATGATGGATTTTCTGAATTTTTATTTTAGAAGAAATATCTCACGTGACATCCATTAATTGGCTAGAAAAGTCAAACGGATGAGGTGGCAGACGAATGTGTTCCACGCACTAGGGTGCATCAGGTAAAATGGTGCAGAAGCTCTTATTTGACCCGCTTTTAAAAAATTTAAACCCTTGCGAGGTCACTTTGAAAGTTGAGGGAAACAATAGATTTTTGAGCAGTAGTTGAGACCCTTAATATAGCATTATGCCAAATAACAAAATCATTCAAATTGAAATAAGAGATGATCTTGAAGATTGTTTTCTAGTCTCGGTGAAATCCTTAGATGGTCGGATGCTGCTAAATTTACAGTTGGACCAGATAGACAATATGAGCAATTGTTTGGTAGTCAATTTTCTATCTTCTGATAAACTAAAATCAATGGTCTCATCATTAACATGACAGTCACAATCTGGCTATATCATAAAGTTCTTAGGCAAAACACAAAGTGGTCATACATAATGAAAAACAATTTATACAAAGACTAGCATGATAGAACAAAAACTGCTTTCTTACTCCTGGATCAAATATATGGTAACAAAACATTACACGTTGCTGCATTAGATTGGACCAATCATATCATCCTGTGATGAAAATGGCACATGGTGTTCAAATGTTTCGAGACTTGAGCTTGCAGACATACCAGATTTAGAGGTACAGCTTCGGTTGTGATAGTTATCGCATTGTATCATACCATATGTAACCACCAATTATCGCATCAGCATATTGCTCTCTACCACAAAACACACTCCAAAGTAAAAATCTATATTTGATCAAAAAAATCCTTTTTTAGACGAAAATTATCAATGTTTCAGTAAAAAGGCAGAAAGCGTACCATAGATCGATCCTATCACGCTACAGAATTTGCTTCATCTGTCTCAGGTATGATAATGTCCAGCCTCATCATAGGCTTGTACTTTTCGGGAACTTTGGCACCGGCTTGCATACACAATTCAACAATAGCAGGGGCCTTGCCATAAAACGTTTGAAGGGCACTCTTCAATGGAGGCCCTTTCGGGTCTCTAACATGCCACACATAATTGGGCGGGATAACTTCCTCTGGTACAGCATCCTGCCAGCTGTGTTTCCCATCTCGCCATTGATGCTTGAATTCCCCACACAGTTTTACATTGTGACCCCACGGGCCCACATGAACTTCCGGACAATATCCACAGGCCTTCACCGTGTATTTCCCCATCAACTTCCTCACGTCCCGCCTAACCGTTTCATAAGCATCAATTGTTTCTTGTGCGATCCTCGGTACATCGTGTGGCGATGGAGCTTTGAACCGTTCTGATGCTCTGTAAGTGTCGAAATCGATACTAGTGGTTGGATTTCCTACTCGCCATGGGGCTGGCTCCTCGACAAATCCGCCCCTGTCTATCACTTTCTTCCCGATCATTCTAACTGGGTGTGTTCTTCGGCGAGAGGGGTATTCTGGTATTTCCACACCGGCTTGAATGCAGAGTTCGACAGCCGCTGGAATCCTGTCATAATCGAACCGGGTCTCGTGCTTGATTCGGTGGCCAAAAGGATCATAGAGATGGTAAGACTCGATGTGTACAAGAACGCCGTTGACTGAACCCTTGACCCACGCGTGGAACCCACGGCGCTTGGCACTGGCTCGACCTAGGCAGTCCTGAATATCGTGTCCCGTGTGAGCCACATGAACATGTGAGCACTTGCTGTAAATGAAAAGATTGATGTATATGTTCATGTTAGAAACCAACTATCAGCAATACACTTGCATTATATTAGGCCTAATAAATCAGTAGCTACCTAAACTCAGTCCAAAATACCTGCTGCCCCTTGAACTTTCAAAATAACCTTGCAAATGCTTAAGTTTTTCAATGCTGCCACGTGTCAGCCTTTGGTTGATGAGAGAAAAATAAGAAAATGACATCCTTGAAAAGTCAAGCAATTAGAAGTTGACACTTAGCATTCAGAGAGCAAACTGGTGCACTTTCAGAGAGTTGAGGGAGCTACAGGGGCGATGTCTACATTCGGGGGGAAATAGGTTTTTGGGACAAGATCAGGTAGCTGCCAATGCTGTGAGTTATTTATGAGACAACTTGCCTGCAACTATATACAGGAATAACGTGCAAAAGTTCTGTAACTCCTTTGATCAAGACTTTCCAAGCATCGAGTACCTCATATGCTAAAGGAACCATGTCATGTACAAGTAATCCATTTTTTGGAGGCTCGAGAGGCTTCTCAATACCCATTTCTGCAAGTTTTTTGTCTCTTCTCACTGTCTTTTGGATAAGCCTAAAAGGAAAGGGAAAGGGCTTCTTCTTTTTCTTGGGTAATATGCGTGGAAGATCCACATTCTGGGGAAATGATGGTTCTTGTTTCTTGAAGCTTGAATCTCGTTTAGGTTTCTCGCTAGCACAGGCAATATTTCTGGATGAGGTAGGCACATCTTTATGAAGCTGCTGAAGTCGAAACTGCAAATATACTAACTTGTATCAGAGGAATTACTTCTTTGTGCAATAAAAGAATTCAAAGTTCAAACTGAAAATCAAGGAAAGATGAAGTAGTATTGAACTGGATTGATGAAGGGACATACAGAATAAACATATAAAAAAAACACGCTCAAAATAAGAATCATAAAACCTTCAACCTAAGTACTTGTTGAGAGCTTCGCAACTCCATGAACCTCGAGCGAAAAACTGAAAAACTTAGCCAATCTAAAGTATAAGGAAGCATGTCATGTTATATAATATTCCTTCAAAAGTTTAAATTTTGAGCAGTAATTATGACTTATAAGTTGAAGAAAGAAGAATGAATTACCCTTTGGAGTTGGATTCCATGAAGTTAAAGGTACTGCTGGCAGACGATGGAACATTAAGACAAGGTATACCCTAGGTATTTGTCAACCCCCTCGGACTAGGAATCAGACACTGCAAGATATCATTAAGATGGAACTTAGACTAGTCATCTATGAGGACCATAATATAGCACACTATATTGGTAACGATAATTTCACTGGATTCTCCTTTTCCAACAACTATAAAACATATCCATTACAGTTGTAAGAACACTAATTCCAGAATCTGATTAGAAATGCCTGAAACATCAGAAAGTTATAGTATATAAGCAATTGACACTCAAAAAACAAAAGAAGCAAACTCCAGAATCTGATTTATAGATGTGATAGACATGAATCAAGCGATCATGGGGACCAACATTCTTTTCTTCTTCTGGGATCTATTGATAGACAGAGAGGTTTAGATGTTAGGCGGCTCAAAAACACTGCTACCAACTAATTAATTACACATTTTCCCACACATCCATGAACTATATCACCAACCAATGTATATATATCCCTTTACACATCAGCTTTTCTTACAGGCGAAAAGCAAACAACATGATAAATGGTAAGGCACATTATATAACTTCCAAGTTCTAACGCTGCAAGTTTATGAAAAGACCATAATAGATATGCTAATTTATAGATCTATCGAAGGGGGAAACAGGAGCTGCTGAGATAAACAGTCAAACAAGAACATATTCATAGGCTTCAAACAAGGCTAAATCCATAAACCTTTTAAAATGAATAAAAGCTCACTAGAGGGACATAGCTTCAGCATAATTCAACACTAACACAAGCACCCAAAACATTTTTCTGCTAGTCTGCCAGAATAAAGCTCGTAGGAACATCAATGCATGCAACAGTGCATCACCACATTCGAAGAGTATGCAGGGAAAATATGGAACTCAATTTCTTGGCCCAGAAGTTCATATTTTGACACTTGACCATGATCATGTTCAACATAAAAAAATTTCCTTTTAGTCAGTAAAAAAATGAACTAGAATGCACAAAAAATCACAAATTCATTAGTTTATGTTGAACAATTGGGATTAGGTGGAGGAAAGTATAAAATTAGAGAAATTTGATTTACAAGGTTCCAGCAGCCAATATAAAAGAAATCAATTTTCTATTTACTCCATTGCTAAACACTGTAAAATTAAGGAAGCAACTCTCCTACTCATCTTACAATGAGAACAAGAAAAGGAAGTGAAAGTTCTACTGCATACCTGATTCTTTGGCTGGAAAACCAAATTACACAGAAATTAAAGCAAAAGTTGTTTGACCAAATCTGATAGCAATATTCACTGTGAAAGAGCATACATTTCTACTTGCAAAAGCCCATTCAGTATCCGATTATTAAGCATGATTAATATATTTACAGGTTTTGAAATACATACTAGTAGAGCAGAAACCCGTTTCGTAGGGGAATTTCATCAAACAGTTGGTCGGCGCTCAAAGCCGAGTTGGGTTTTTGGAACAGAAATGAAACATAAAAACATTTAGGTACTAAATTACTAACATCGAATCTGTACATTGAGGATCAGTAGAAAACCCCCAAAAGAGAAACCCAGATAAGAATCAACGAATATGACAAAGACTCGGTGGCACTGATAATTGAAATTCAATGGCAAAAAAATAGCTGGCAGTGGCGATAAAGACAGTGAGATGAGATCGAGAAATTGACGAAATCAGCAGCACTTGGAAGTGAGGATAAAGAGAGTGAAGTGCTAGAACTGGGAAGTGTCCGATGAAGGAGACGGTGATGCGAGAAAAGAGAACGGCGCTGCAACGACGGAGGGAATGAAATCGTTGCGAAAGGCAGTGAATGAAGCCGAATAACAGAAACAGGCAAACAGATAAGGTGAAGCAAGTGGGTCGGGGGAGTTTTTAGTGGACCAAACAAATATCAAATGTCAAATTTGTTCAAATTTTCTAAAGTTGTAAAGTTGAGATAATCTTAATCATTTCTTGAGTTTTAATGGTTCAGATTCAATTTTAGTGATTTATGGTGTTCATAGTACAATCAAATATGGACCACTAAAACTTAATTATTAAAATTGTCTTAACTTTAAAAGTTTGAATTTTAAAGAATCCAAATCTAATATCATACTTACAATTCAAATTAATTAATTTCGTACCATAAATATTAGTAAATAATTGCTTAGAACATCTCAATTTAATATCGATTCTGGTAATCTTGTTGACATAATTATAAGTTGTGTTTGCGCGAGTATGTTTGTTTAATTACACTTTAAATATTTACTTCACATGGGAATGAAATGAATTTCACGCCCTATAAGTTACCAGTTAACCCCCTAAATATGAAAAGTCTATTGACCATTCAAGTTATCCATAACTTACTGCAAGCTATAAGCAAATAATTGATGATTAACTCCAAAACCTTCTATTTGAAGTCATTGGAACTCATCACATGAACAACTAAATATGAATTTGACTACGAAATAGTCATCTATTAATTTTAATTGATGCTGGAGATAGTTTACTTTGAGGACTGTAGCCCATCTCCCTCATTACAGGCAGTAGTCTCTGATCAAGAAAACCATAAATTTCCTCAATTTGAGGGTGCGATCGATCCCCTACAAGAAACACATGCTTCTTTCCTCGTACTTCAACTTGACTAAAACCCGGTTCCTTCTTCACATTCATCTCCTTCATCTTTTTCCTCACATTTGCAAACTCCTCCCAGTTCCCGCAAGACGCATAACTCATATTTAGCCAACAGAATAACGCATAACTACACATTAGCCAACAGAACATAACTCCCCGAATTATTCGGTTCTTGCTCTATGAGCTTGGCACCAATTTGCTCGGCCACTCTATTGTCCCCATGCAATCTGCATGCCCCCAACAAAACCCCAAGAACTGCACCATCTTGCTCTTGTGGTGGCATTTGAGACACCAATTTCATCGCCCTGTCCACTAGCCCCGCCCGACCTAGAATGTCCACGAGACACGAGTAGTGTTCGGCTCTAGGCTCTAACCCATAGGCACGCCTCATCAAGTGAAAAAGCTTTTCGCCTTTCTTTACTAGACCCGAATGACTGCAAGCCGTTAAGACCCCAACAAAGGTAATCCCGTCTGGCTCAGGTCCAAACCGAAGCATTCGCGCAAACACTTGTAATGCATGACGACCACACCCGTGGCCCGAGTATGCTAAAATCATGGCGGTCCATGACACGGTGTCCTTAGCCTCAAGCTGATCGAATGTCAATCTAGCCAATTGTAAATCCCCACATTTAGAGTACATCGTCATAAGCGAATTTACAAGAAATGTATCGTGATTGAACCCTCGACGAATTGCTAAGCTGTGAGTTTGGTTGATCTCTACTACACTTCCACAAGCGGTCAACATGCTAGTTATTGTAGTCTCGTTAGGCTTAACATATGCACTTATCATGGCGTTCCATGCAGCTACATCCTTTTTCGGGGTTCGATCAAAGTAAATCCTCACTTGTTCGGTCATTCCATTTTGTGTTAAACCCGTGATCATAATCGTCCATGAAACGACATTCCTTTGAGGCATCGAATTAAACAACTTTACAGCTTCAGTCACCCTGTTACTCTTCATACAACCCGAAATCATGATGTTCCAAGAATACATATTTCGTTCTGGCATCCGATTGAAAAGCTGAAATGCGTCATCTATTTGATCATTGTCAATGTAGGACTGTACCATTACAGTCCAGGCAACGATGTTCTTTGCTGGCATTCGATCGAAGAATGCTTGAGCTTGAGCAATTCGACCATTTTGAGCACCATGGTAACCTGACGGCCTTGGCTTATTCATCCAAGATAGGAAATTCCGGTAGAGCGTGAAGCTTTGCTTTGGAATCGAACGAGAAGCTCGAAGGAATTCAAAGGTGGTTTCTGTCTTACAGCCTAATTAAAATCTAGGTTCCATCTTAGTACGCAAAGTCTGAAGAAAGAAAAGGTAAATCCAGAGTTAGAAAAAATCTAAGACATCCAACTCAAAATATCGAAAGCTCTTAGCAGAAGTGTCAATCCTTCGTGGATTGATCGAGTTCATCTACTGATCGGGTTTACGTTATAAGGAAAGCCGGGTGTGGCGATCTGAAAATCCAAAATTTCATCCAACATGCTTCTAAGTGATTCCATTCCTTTCCTAGAAAAGGTCATGTAATAGAATTCAATGCTTTTCTATTAGGTTGATTAACAAATATGTAATATATATTAATGAAAAATTTGAATTTTTTTAAAAAATTGAGTTATTTTTTTAATTAAAAGATAATAATAAATGTAAATAAATCATTAAAATATCTACACGTTTTAAACAATTTTTAAATTTTGTACTAATGTGAATTATATTTTTATTAATTAAGCTGCAATATTTCATAATAAAATGAACATGATTACATCATATAGTGACATAATTTAATATTGAAAACCTTTGTTTGCTAACAATTTAAAAACCACATACCCTTTTTAGGAAAAAAATAGCACAAATATCCTTTCAAAAAAAGATCAAAACACAAGCCATATTTTTGTAGTTATTCCTTGAAAAAATTACAGTACACACTACACAATATAGATAAAGTTTATAATTTTTTTGAATAATTCAAATATTTTTTTAATTTATGATAATAAACTATAAAAAAATTATAAAAAATCAAAGAATTATCCGAAAAACGCTGATGAAAAGTTTTCAAATGAGAAGAGTGTTAAATTATTTAAAATCATCAATTTAACACTACTTTTCTAAAATAAAAGATCATATTTTGAATTTTTTTTTTTTTTAAAACCACGACTCTTTTAAAAATAAGTGAAATCTCTGAGTGCAACCCTAAGTTTTAATTCAATATGCATTCAATAAAATCCTATTCAATTTTATGTTCAATCGAAAAAAATCTATATATTATTAAAAGCAATTAAGTTTTAAATTACTTAATTGTCCTTATTTCTTTTATTTATCTTTTATAACCAATTGATAAATTAAAATAAATAATAATTAAAGAAAAGGTAATAAGATAACTTTATTGAAAATGGAATAATCCCGTAATCTGATCAGGAAGCAAAACAAATCAATTTGAAAATGGAATCCCGTAATTTATATTGGTAATTATAAATTAATAACAAATTGATAAACTAAAATAAATAAGTAAAAAAAAGTAATAATATAACTTTAGTGAAAATAAT
>CAOJBJ012282585.1:0-11689 GCA_948291685.1 Euphorbia celastroides | reverse complement strand
GACCAAACTTCTTCACAAGAAGTTTGGCTTGTTCAAGTTCATCAAACAACCAGGAAAGGGAAGGAGAGAACCTCCTGAAGAACAACCTCGCGGGGGCATCCGAGCTAGCGTCCGCGAGCTCAATCCGGAAGATGGCATCCGGAACGCAAGCCCGGAGGTGGCGAGTTGGCTCAGCGCGCAGGTTGGATATGTTGAACTGATAAGGTGCGGGAAATGCTGACAAAGTTGGTAGATCTTGCAAGTGGGAGTCAAATTCCACAAATCCGACCGAAATCAAGGGAATGCCCATACCGCCCATACCTCCACTTGCCAAGTTGCTATTAGTTTATTATTTGTTTAATATTTTAGTATTTTAATACTTTGTTATTTATTTATTTTATTGGTTGTAATTTGGCTATAAAAGCCACACTTCATCATGTGTAAGGAACCTTTTTTTTTATCATTGAAAATCACTCTCTTTTGAGATATGAGTTGTAAACTCTTCCGGATGAGATCCTTCGAGTGCGGCTCGAGAAATCTTCTACCAGGAAAACGTCCAGTTTTCCGGCGGGTCTGGCCCGCGAAACCACCCAGGGAACTCCGGTTTTCCGGTAAGTTCGGCTTGCGAATCCCTTCTTTGGCTGTTTAAGGTCAAAACCGCCTCAACCTTCATCGCCCGATCCGTATCACATGGTGACAAAAATTAATAGATGATTTTGATGTATGAGTTGTTGTTTGCACAAAAACAAAAAGGTCCATGGATCCTTAGTACCCAAAAGTTTGCCATGAGGCGTAACTTCAACCAACAGAAAGAATATACTCAATTTTAATGTAAACTTAGTAGCCTATCCCCTTGTAAAAAGTAGGCGAAGAGGCGGGGAAAGTAAAATTGGCATATTTTCCACCATTTTTCTTTTTCTACTACTCTCTTTCTTCTATATCTACATTACTCCTTACTTTAGCCTTTCAAATTACAAAACACATTATTAACAAAAGACTCTCAGTTTTCTTGAATAACAAAGCCAACATCCCATGTGACTTTTTTTCCTTCATCTCTGAAATTTCTCGTATAAGCCAATATCCACATGTGCCTTTCTGATAGAGGCACGTACCACTCTCTGTACACATCTGATAAGCTATTACTGCAAAACTGATAGTTTTTTCGCTTGTAATTTCTCCTTTTGGCGGAGGGTATTTTAGTCCATCGAAGTTACTTCACTCACAATCCATGGGTGCCCTGCATTTTCAAAAGACACTCCAAATCAAATCAATGGAACATTTACCTAACATTTAAGCAAACAAATAAAACGCTTACAAACTTACTCAGAGCTTGTTCAGCTGAGAGTCTCCGGGAAGAATCTTTTCAAATCATCTTTCTCAACAGATCCTTGGCCGCCGGGGAAACCGTTCTGAAAACCCGCGGCGGAAATCTCAGATTCCCTCTAGCTACAGCCTCAAAGATTTCCTCCACCGTAAAACGGCGGGACTCCGGACAACATAACGTACAAAACGACGCCGATAGACTAGTGACTTTTAAAAAAAAATTAATTTATTAAAAGATGAACATATACAAAGTTAAAATATTTTCTATCCACAGACCACATCTTGGTACCATGAAAAAATTGTAATTCAGTTATTTAATGAGAATTCGTTGTTATTATTTAGGTTTATGTTTCAGCCTCTTTCCATTTATTATTTGATGAACGACATATTATTGTAATATTGTTTAGTAGTTTCGATTTCTCTCTTCTACATATAAATTAATCGTCAAGGATTAATTTAAAAAATATTGATTAAAAAATAAGAAATACGAAGTTTAATTTATTTCCTTAATTAGTGTGGATTACATGGCTTTAAAAGTTACGTTTTCCGTCCCTTGTTAATAGGTATTTTAGTCCACATTTAAAGTATTTAAAAAATTTATCATTTTCATAATTTTATACATTCTTATTTCAATACTGTTCTAATATTAATTACATCTGGGTAATTATATTAGAAAACCAATGCATTAATATAATGTAAAGTTAAGAATAAATCAATAATTTTATTCTCTTTATTAATTATTTATAAATAAGTGTGAAACATAAAATACCTATTAGATTAACATTTCCTAAATTTACTAGTTCTTTATTTATTATTCCAATCAACTCTCACAAAACCGATTTGAACCTGCCAATCCTCACCGTTCTCTCTCTTCCCGCCGCCGAGCAAAACATGACTAAGATCTGAAACAAAATTTGGCCAAAAATCACCACCGAAACCAAGGATGAGTTTGCCAGAAAATCGAGCAAAACTCAGAAGTCGGGTGAACGGAATTGGGATTTTCACGACTCAACTCAGATCTGAAACGAGAGGATGATAGGAGAAGAGGCCGGCGCGGCGAGTTTTTTCATGACTCAACTCAAATCTGAAACTCCGATCTTCTTCTCCGATCTGGATTTGGGATTTTTGGAGCATGGGATCTCTTCGTTTTGCGCTTGGAATCTCCAGTTTAGGGTTTGAAATCGTCAGTAAGCTTCAGATCTGGGTTCAAATCGGGATTCAAAGGTTCAAATCGGTTTTGTGGTTGGCCGGAGAAAAAGAAATCACCGGAGAAGTAGGGTTTTTGATTATTGTTGGCGCAAAGTGATGCCAATCGAAATTTTGGGGTTCCGCCGGAGTTTCAGGTGTCGTCGTCGGAATCGCGATTTTCCGGCGACGACGACAAGGGATTATGGGTAGGGTTGGGTTTGTTGGTTATTTGGATTAGGGTTAGGGTTCAATATGGGTAAATGGGTTAAAAATTAAGGATTGGACAAAATTACCCCTTGCCACGTCAACAGTTAACGGTCCTTGGATGAAAAATCCTTGTTTTGATAACGGAAACAACCATCGGGGGGGGGTCTTTTGCTTGATTTTAAGGTGTAAATAGAATTTGGCAAGCTTAATCAACTTTATAGAGGCAAGGTTATGTGTCGAACATTTTATTGTTTCATATGAACTATTGAGATTGGATGTCTTGCAAGAGGACCCTGTTGGTAAACATCTGTATTAATATTGTAGGGTTCTATTTATATTTGAACAAATAATCAAAATTTAATTCTTTGCTATACGAGATGAGTTTAATTTTTAGCATCAAAACTCAATTCTTTCTTCACTTCATATAATAGAAAAATATACTCAATAAATATAACTGTTTATTTAATATACATATCTCAAATATGACGTAGAGATTTTTATAAAACAATTTTTTCCTGAAAAAAATTGAATTCTAAATTCGATTTGGTTGTTTATATTTACAATATATTTTTAGAACATTTTTATATAAAAAATAGTTGGGTGGTCTATTACAAGCTAAAATATCTATGCTTGAAAAAAAAACTCTTAGGCTATAAGACAATTACATATAGGATTTCTTAAATGTAGATTAAGAGTCATTGAAATTGGGTCATATTGCATGTTTCACTTTATTAAGATTTCATAATTTAGTCTCAAAATGATTCATGTTACTGTTTGTGAAATTGGATAATTTATATGATGCCATTAGCTATATACTTATTTCTAGAAACCCATTTAGTGACATATACTAGGAATGCTAATTTTCCATAAATCATATATTTATTTAATTTGTTTCATGGCGAAGTGGACAGCATTTTTCTCACTGAACTAAGAATGCATATGTATGCTTGACAATGACATTCTAATATATAGTACCCAGGGTGTGGGAAGTTGTAAATTAAGAGTTGTAAATAAGATACTTGATTAATATTATGCAATTAATTAATCTTTTTACATCATTCTAGAAGCATTCTCAGTGACATTGGTTACGAATATTAATATTTTGTCAAGTCATTTATTTAGTTAATAGAGATATATATAGCGTTGGGATTATATATATTAAATACAAGTTTTTTCATGCCTGATTGTTCATGTAAAATAAAGGTAACGAGACTTTTTTTTCAAATTGAACTAGAACATGATGGTAAACCAAATATGATTAAATCTTGTTTTTTCTTAAACATGCTGCTATATACTTTTTGTTCATGTAAAATTTCCACCTGAAGTATTTTATGTTGTACAAAATATGCGTTGGCAGTTATTACACTGTAACTCCATTAATATATAAATTTAACTTACGTATTGTGAGGAATTTTTTTTTTTTTTTTGAAAAGTCCCCGAGAAAACGATGTGTTTCCCCGAAAGAGAAAAGAAGAGGAATGGGTGAAAATTTCGGGGTGAACTCACCAACTAGGTTGGCTCATTCACTTACCTACAAAACACCCACTCTGTTTTTCATAAAACGTGGATAAAAATCCCAATCCAAATACAAACAAGTCTAGCCGAAAGTCAACGGGTTAACAACAAGCTCGGGTTACAAATTAAATCCGAGACTCCAAAACCTAAACCTTTTCCCTTAATCTTACAAATGAACCAACACTCATATAAACAAGAGAAAAGCAAGTCGCCCGATAACACTTCCCCATCGAAGACAGAACGATTACGACTCTTCCAAAGCTCCCACGCAATCACGAACCAAAGAGAAGTTGCGAAGCCTCGACAAATACCCGGCTTAAAGAAGGATGACCAATAAGCCATAAACTCAAAAGCCTCCCCAGGGATAACAAAATAGATCCCAAAAAGACAGAATAATTGCCTCCAGATATTGACGCTCCTACTGCAGTGAAATAGAGCATGCACCACCGATTCCGAGTACTCACAGAACGGGCAAGAAGGATCACTGATTGAAGCAACTCCCCTAGAATGCTAAAATTTCCTTGTAGGTAACCTATTGTGAAACATCAGCCACCCAAAGAACCGCACCTTAGGTTGAAGACACGCCTTCCAAATAAGGGAAAACTCTACCTTTGGCTTAACCCATTCAGGTCCTTTGTAAAAGAGACAGCAAAAGGAGGCAGCTGAATAAGGTCGGATTAGCAATGAAAATCCACTGCCGAAGATGGACACACCTCTCACGGGCCGACATCCGAAGCGTTCGCTTCCTAAGGGTCTTCCAAACGATGAATTTTGAAAAAGAGCTTGCAATCCCTGCATCACCGAACAGAACTTCGAATTACATAAGTGGAATAAATCTGGGAAAAGCTCAGCTAAAGATTTATCGACGGTCCAATTATGGAAACAAAAAGAGCCAAACAACCATTCCCAATAGATACCCTCACATTGGACCGAAAAAGCTCCCAACACTTCACATCTGAAATACAACACTCAACAATACCTCTCCAAATACACGAGAGCCTCTTATGATCGAATCTTGCGATAGATTCCCAGGAGACAAATCCATACTTCTTGACACAAATCTCAAACCACATCGATCTAAAGTCCCCCGCTCTAACCCTCCAAACCCATTTAAACAAAAGACTACGATTAATAATTCTGAAACTCCTAATGGAAAGACCACCAAGATGTTTTGGCAACGAAACAGTCTCCCAACTCACCTTACACAACCCATTCACCTTCGAGTAACCCCTCCAAAGAAAATTACGTATAAGGCTAGTTAACTTATTGTGAACCGACACGGGCATCTTATGGAGCGATAACAAATAGGTAGGAAGGGACGTAAGAACTGACTTAATCAATAATACTCTCCCCCCATACGAAAGACATTGATCCTTCCAGTTAGACAACCTACCAAGAAATTTGCAAATCAAAGGGTTCCAAGAAGACACAGTAATGCATTTAAAGCTAAGAGGAGTCCCAAGATATAAAATGGTAAATTTCTCCACCCGACACCCAATGGATTGAGCACAAGAGCTAAGAAACTCATCATCAACCAAAATACCCAGCATTGAACTCTTATGAAAATTAATTTTAAGCCCCGAAATCAGTTCAAAACATCATAATAACGAATAAAGGTAGTAAGAGTGGACATATCTGGTGGGAGGAAGCAAAGGGTGTCATCCGCGAATTGGAGGAGAGAAAGATCCATCTCGCAACCATCGATCTGAAAACCGGGGATCAAACCCTCCCTAATAGCAGCAGCGATAGTCTGCTTCAGCCCCTCCATAGCTAACAAAAACACAAACAGAGATATTGGGTCGCCTTGCTTAACTCCTCTCCAAAAAGGAATTGGGTCGCTAGGTTTACCATTAATCAAAATGAGGTACAAGAATCTCGTCTGCAAGAAGCCATCCAATTCAGTCATTTATCACTGAAACCCATCTTCCTACAGACAGCATCAATATAATCCCAAGCTACACAGTCATAAGCCTTGTGGAAGTCTAACTTTAGAACAAAACATGAGCGTCTTTGAGAAAGAACCGAATGAAGAATCTCAGAAGCAATAAAGGAACACTCATGAATACTTCTGCCCTTGACAAACCCAAATTGATTCTTTGAACCAACTTCGGTAATAGAGGTTGAAGTCTATTAGCTAGCACCTTAGACAACAACTTGAAGATACCGTGAACAAGAGAGATTGGCCGAAAGTTGTTTAAAGAGGAAGATCCCGGTTCTTTTGGAATAAGCACAATGAAAGAGGACTTCAAACCCACAGGTAAATTGCCAGAATCAAAGAAATTCTTGAAAAAATCGAAAATATCCTCTTTGATAAATTCCCATGCCCGCTTATAAAAGAAGAAGTTAAAGCCATCAGGACCAAGAAACTTTTGAACATTACAAGACTGAAAGGCAGACCAAATTTCAGCCTCACTAAATTGATCAACTAGCCGAGAATTTTCATCCCCACTCACCGAATTAAAGTTCAGACCACTCAACGAGAACGGTACAAGAGGGGCAGCACTAAATAACTTCTGATAAAAAGCATTAATTGACAGTTCAATCACTCTAGAATCAGTCACTACGCTTCCGTCTATATCAAGGGCAGAGATTCTGTTACCTCTATATCTTGCCGAAGCCACCCGATGAAAGGATTTTGTGTTCTCGTCCCCCAGTAAGGTCCAAGAAACACGGGATTGTTGATGCCTCAATTTTTCCACCCGCAGCCTCATCTCCCGAAGTTGATTTTTGACATCAGAAACAACAGCCCCTTCAACACCATCAATCGGCCAAGAAATCGAAGAAGAAGTCAAGTCAATAAGACGTTTCTCTAGATTTGCAATTAAATTCTCCGGATTCCTGAAGTTATCTCTATGCCATGAACAAATCGCATCACGAATCCGGCCAATTTTAAAATCTAAATCTTTCTCCCTCCATTTCCTTTGGATCCGCCCCCATTTCCGCTTAAAAAAGTCTCTAAACCCGTCGTGATCCCACCAAGCATTCAACTTGAATATTTTGACATGCTACATTGTGTTGTCACTAATTGAGCTTCATTTTATAACTATATGTTAAACCTGTTTTATTCTTTAATACTATATTGATAGGTTTATCCATAAAAAACTTGAAATTTAGCTAGTTTGAAATTGTTTCTTCAAACTTTTAATTCTAAACGCTCGTTTCATAAGTTTTTTTAATACAACAAATTTTGGCCATGAATAATAGCTTTTGACCACTGAGACAAATTAGTTGGCGCCATTTTAGTATTGCTATCTAAAAATAAAAATTATTTGCTGAAGAACCTATATGAAAAATGAGAAATTATATGGAGAGCTGGACTTTTTATACCTTACTCTCATCCAACTATTCGTTATTTTTATAATAAATAATTAATTAAGTGTTTGTCAAATATCAACTGTTTGATGAAAGCATGGTCCAAAGTCCAAAAGTTTCAGCTCATTATATAAAATTCAAAAAAAAAAAGTTAATGAAAACGACCATTTCAAAGATAACTTAAAAGTAATTATTAAATTATACAGTCATTTCATTTATATGAAAAAATATTGTCCCAAATGAGAGGCAAAGATATAGGTAAAGTATCTGGAAAATACAAAAGGACTATAAGCTACTAAAATTCCATTTTAAAACGTTCACATGTAGTTTCAAGAGAATCAAATCCGTTTGTAGATCGAAGGTTGGACCCTAACGTAACTAGTTGATAATTTATCAAACACCAGCTTCTTCTTTTTTTTTTTTTTTGAATATTTAGTAATATATGAAAAGGCTGAATTTCGGACCAAACCTCCCACCAACACATTGAAAGATGTGACACTTGATCAAAGACTAATTGGTAACACTAGCATCTTTTTATTTTTTTCCTTTTTTGTTATTTTTCCTTAACAATTACATTATAAAACGTTACAATAATTGAGTCCACGCAACGCAACAATACTTATGCAGGTGAGAATGCTGAGGATTATTTGTCTTCTATTATCTTTTTTCCTTTTGAGAAAAGTTAGGAATATATCGGTACATCCTACGGTACTGTTGATTGCCAAAGGAAAGGGTAAGTACTTAGTGAGGCTTTTTTTTTTTTTGTTCCAATACTTGGTGTTCTTTTGTTTTGAGTTCACTTTCATATTACACTTTCTCTGAACTGGTTATTTACTCTGAGCCAAGCATATCTTTATGCAGTGGCAATTATTTACTATATTTTATATGTCACACTCATAAAAAGGGTCAAATTCTAGCCAAGAAAATAATACTCATGGCACAATCCAAACCATAACCTTATTGTGATCATGCATGCAATTATTCTTCTTTCAACTCCTTACTCTATACCATCATATAACGATTACACTTGTGAAATTTTGATTAGACCAAGATAGATGAGCTATCAAATATAATTCATGACATAATAATTAATATGAGCATCATGAGTCATCCAATTCGCCAATGGCAAATGCAAGGTGTAAAATCACAATTATTGAAACCAAAATGGAAACTAATAGATGGTTTTGATGTATTATTTGATGTTAAACAAAGAAAAGGTACATCATTTTCCTCCAAAAAGTGAGCCATGAAGACTGAACTTATCCAAGATATTAATACACTTATACAAAGAAATGTTCTCATGTGTCAAACCTATTAAGGTCAGTTTTGATGCTTTCACAAACTAATGATCCGAAAATTTTTGCTTTCAATACAAATTGTTACGATAATAATAAATTTTAGCATTTGAAAAAGATATATCAATCAAGCCTTAACTAAACAGTATTGAAGTCCAAAAGTGAGTCATGAAGAATAACCTTAACCTTGAAAAGATTCATTTGGTTCTATCCCATACAATTAATTACTCTCATATGCCAACTTAATACGGCATGTAAGGATTGATATCCAATGATTATCTCCCTAAAGCCGTATTTTCAAATTTCTAAATTGTATTGGCACCGTAAAAAATAACAAACTCTGATTACAAAAGAGATAATAAGCTCATACAACATTAGGCCTCACAGGTCCAAAACGAGCTCATAGCCCCTTCAGACTAGTTCATCACAGTTAGCTCAAGAAGGCGCGCGCGCACATGAGCTCGTCCCAGGAAAGACACCTCGGTTTAAGCCCCAGCTCGGCACAAGCCTAGTTCGGCAGCTTGACAGTTAGTCCCAGCTCGACATAAGCAGACAAACACACCCTGAGAGGTACTACGTCGTGCCAAGGCACAAACTCTGTCACCACCATATGGAAACCAGTACTAAAGAGTGACGTGGCCCGACAAGCCCATACAAGGTGTCAGGCCATGCCAAGAACCCCTCATGAGAGGTGCCACGTCACTACTGGTCCCCACAAATCTCTCCATGCAGCCTATAAAAAGGCCAAAGCATCGAGTATGAAAGGCAACTTCGTGTCCCCATTCTCTCTATTCACTCTTATCCTTCATTCCATACCTGAATTAAGCATCGGAGAGGCTTCGCCAGTAAAATGGCCGGCCCTCCTAACGTTGTTTGTCTTGTAGATTGGCGTGGAGCATTCTAGGAGATTGGATACTCGTTATTAAATTGGTGCGGTGAGCGTGGATCCTTCTCGTAGAATCCCATTGAGTGAACCTTGAGAAAATGGCGGATAAGAACATCCCATCAGAATTTATCACCCCCCAGTCGGTGATAAAAGCCCCGAGAGAGATCGGAGGATCAAGTACACCCAGTGCGCCCTCTAAACAAACACCCAACAACCCTCATTTTAGCCAAACACCTCCCGTCCTTCCTCTCGTTCCAAGTAGAGAACAAAATCCTCTACCCCCTCCACCGAAAATACTGTCAACCCACCTTCCCCGCCCAAAGGCACCAATGGAAACATCATGCCTTTCATCAATCTCACTCCCGAATTTGATGCTGAGATTGACAACATTCGAGAACAAGCCCAGGACCCAGCCATTAAACACCTGGCTACACTCGCGAAGCAGCTCCTGCACACGTTAACCCACGTTCAAGACTCTGTGAATCTAGTGAACGCAAGGCAAGAAATGCCTAACCAACAAGGCAAGCCGCAGCAACGCAATGGCCCTACAGGACCTAACGCATCGCGGTGAGAGAGTAGGAGGCAAAGTTTGGTCTATCGGAGGGAAGAAAGGCAGCACAGCCCTGAAGAGACTTTTTATTCACGCACTATCATCAGTCGCCAGCGCGAGGACAGGGAGGAAAGTTGTCACACAACTCGCAAGGAGAGTAGAAGTCGCCCTGGCAGAACACTGCGAGCTCGGCCTGACCTCAGGCATCCGGGGCTCATGGCGAGTCGCAAAAGAAGGCGTCCGAGCTGGGACCCTTACACTTATTTTCTCATCAGAGTCCTCAGAACCAAAGCAAAACGCGCGCTGTGAAAGAACCAAACTCACCGCAAAAAGAAACATGGATAACTGAAGCAAGCTATCGCAAAGCAATTCAAGGCCATCATAGCCGAAGTTGGGATTGATCCTCTAATCCTGGAGATTGAAAGTACAGAATCTCCATTTGTCCAGAAATACTGAGAGAACACTTCCTAAGTGGGTTCAAATACCTCACTTGTGAAGCTACAGTGGTGTGGGAGACCCAACCATTCATGTAAGAAATTTCTGGCAGTGAATGGAAATAACAAAAGCAATGGATGCATTGATGTGCAGATTATTCCCAACTACCCTCGAAGGCGCGACGACCTTCTGGTACGATAATCTGGAAGCAGGCTCGATCAACAGTTTTAGTCAAATGGCCAAAAACTTTGTGATGCACATTGTCACATCTATCCCGTCCTACAAAACTATGTAAGACTTGCAAATTCTCATCAGGAAGCCATTGGAAAGCCTGGCGGAGTATGTGGAAAGATTCCAACAAACAGTCGTTCAAATCAAGCATTGTAATGTGGATGTGGCTACTGACGCTCTGGCTAACAATTTGGCAACAAAGACCTATCTAAAGCCCTACTCACACAACGGCCCAAGTCACTAACTCTAGTCATGGTAAAGGCCAGAGAATGGGTTAAATGGGAAAACCACAAGAGTAGTGGCCATCGAGCTCCAGTACCAATACAACAAGCACCGGATCACACCCCCCGGGGGAGATCATTCAACAGAAGGCCAGAGGTCCCACATAAAGAAACTCAATTCGACTCCCACCCTCTGAAATTATCAAAGAGAGATCTCCTCTACTGGATAGAAAGTACCAAGCAGCCCATCACCTATCCAAGGAAAATGCAAAAACAAGGTCGCCTTGGTACCTACTGCGATTTCCACAAGCAGGAAGGGCATGACACCGAAGAATGCCGCCAGCTCGCCAAAGAGCTAGAAAAGTAAGCTGCCGAGGGAAAGTTGAACAAGCTCACTTCCGAAGAGTCTAAAAGAAAAGGCAAGGAAAAAATAGGCGAAAAAACCGCAAAAGAAGATCTACCCCCCTCTCACCGAGGTATAATCCATGGGATCACAGGGGGAGGAAAGAGGAAGTGGGAAGGAATGAAAGGAAGCAACACTCGAAGT
>CAOJBJ012281745.1:0-11639 GCA_948291685.1 Euphorbia celastroides | reverse complement strand
TTATAAGAATCTGATGGGTTGATCAAAGATTTTTATTCGCTAATAATTTGATTTAAGTGTTAAATGGTTTGATATCACTTAAATACTGGTTCAAGTTCAACCTTTGTTAATGCAAAATATTTCGATTGGAGATTCTGTACGACTAGATACAAATCGAGATTTAACTGGGATAGACCCCTAATTACTTGAATAGACAGACGAAAAAAGTTTCTATTTATAACTCCAACTCAATTTTCGCCCGATCATGAAAATAAAATAATTAGAAGCAAATTTGCATTGTAATTGAATAATTGAGAATGTTTGACCCTCACTTTGACTTGATATACACGTATCTTTCACTATCCAAGAAAAATGACGACTGCAAAGACGTATTACACATTTTCCAGCCTAAGCTGGAAATTTCCATTCATGTGACGAGAATCAATTATGATAACATTTTTTTGTCTTTCTTTAATACATATCTTGTCTCTATATATATAACGAATTCATGCCAATCAATTGGCCACAAAATCACAAAACAAACCTCTAATTCTTCGTCTAGTTCTCTATTCAATTCCTCGGTTCGAAACCGATCAAATCGTGTTAGTTCATATACTTTCTTTTCGAAATGGGAAGTTTGGGTCACCAACTTCACGTATTTTTCTTCCCTTTCATGGCTCATGGCCACATGATACCAACTATAGACATGGCAAAACTTTTTGCCTCTCGAGGCATAAAAGCAACCATCGTCACGACTCCTCTCAATGCACAAACAATCTCCAAATCAATCCAAAGAACCAAAACTCTCGGGTTTGATATCAGTATTCAAATCCTCAACTTCCCTTCTGTCAAAGCTGGCTTGCCTGAAGGATGTGAAAACTTGGACTTCGTCCTCTCGAATGGTGAAGAATTGCTAGAAAATTTTTTACTAGCCACAACTATGCTTCACGAGCCGCTAGAGAACTTACTCCAAGAATTTCGCCCCAATGCTCTAGTCGCCGACATGTTCTTCCCTTGGGCTACTGAGGCAGCATCAAAATTTGGTATTCCGAGGCTCGTTTTTCATGGAATAAGCTTCTTTTCTCTTTGTGCTGCTGAATGTATGAGGTTGTACGAGCCACACAAAAAGGTTTCATCAGATTCTGAACCTTTTGTCATCCCGAGTCTCCCGGGAGAGATTAAGTTAACTCGGTTGCAATTGCCAGATCACTTGAGACAAGAAGGTCAGGCAGAAAACCCGTTGACCGAGTTAATGATGGCCTCGAGAGAGTCCGAGTTGATGAGCTTTGGAGTTATAGTCAATAGCTTTTATGAGCTCGAGTCGGCCTATGCTGACTACTACAGAACCCAATTGGGCCGACGGGCCTGGAGCGTCGGCCCTGTTTCGCTATGCAACCGGGCCGTGGAAGATAAGGCCCAGAGAGGAAAAGATGCATCGATTGACGGGCACGAATGTCTAAAATGGCTCGACTTGAAAAACCCGAATTCGGTTATCTACATATGTTTTGGAACCGTAACAAATTTCACTTCGGAACAACTCAAAAACATCGCGGTGGCTCTCGAGGAATCGGGGCAACAATTCATATGGGTAGTAAGGCGAGAAAATGGCGAAAAGGGCGAAGAATGGTTGCCTCGAGGATTCGAGGAGAGGATGAAAGGCAAAGGGCTAATAATTCGTGGGTGGGCCCCGCAAGTGTTGATACTAGAACACGAGGCGATAGGAGCATTTGTGACACATTGCGGGTGGAATTCGACTCTGGAAGGTATAACTAGCGGGAAACCGATGGTGACGTGGCCTGTTTCGGCCGAGCAATTTTACAACGAGAAATTGGTGACCGATGTGTTGAAGATCGGGATTGGCGTGGGGGTAAAACAATGGGTTAGATTTCATGGGGATGAGGTTAAAAGTGAAGCTATAGAGAAGGCAATAAGAAGAATAATGAAAGGTGAAGAAATTGAGGAAATGAGAAACAGAGCAAATAGGCTGAAAAAATTGGCGAGAGAGGCAGTTGAAATTGGTGGATCTTCGTATAAGGATTTCAATGACTTGATTGACAAATTGAGATGGCCTAACTAAAATAATATGTTAAAATCAAATCACGTCTTGGATTTTGAGTTGCTTAAATTTGTTTCCGTTGCGTAGTTTTCAAGTATTGTCTGCTGTTATGTTATGTTATGTTATTATTTTTTTTTTGTATCTTTTGTAATTCAATACTTGTTCGAAAAGAAATTTAATTGCTTTTGTAACTTTTGAGTGAATTCTATGAAAAAAATGGTAGGGTAGCTCAGCAAAAACAACACATCTAAACTAGACTGACCATTTATATCATTTTCCGAAGCTACAAACCGGCAAATAGATTAAAAATAAGGGTAACTTACATGGCCTACCCAATATAAACATGGATTTCGGCCAAACACTCAACCTAGCAAAACCATCTCACGCACTAACTAAACAACTAAATTAATTACACTCAGCACGTTCTAAATGTTTCAATTAACACGATATATTCTAGATATAACACGATATATTCAGGATATATCCAGGATATAACACAAATCAATGAAAAAAAGCAAAAATGAAACATGAACAGATCTGGTGGAGGCGAGGCGGTCTCCGGCGGTGAGCTTTGGCGGGCTCGTGGCGGCGAGGCTCAGATTTGGTGGCGGTGAGATGGTTTCCGGCGGCAAGCTTCGGCGAGTTCAGATCTGGTGGGGGGTTTTCCGGGGGGCGGTGAGATATGACAGAGGGAGGATTGTAGCTGGCATCGGCTCCGGCGAGAGAGAAGACAGAAACATGGAGATGAAGGAACAGAGAGTTAAGAATTGAAAATACCAAGAGGAAGCAACAGAGATGAAGGAACGATGGGTTTGGAGGAGAGGAATGTGTTTACTGTAATAGAAAAGTTAAAAATGATAAAGACAGACATTAATTAGCTTAGAGGTTATAAATGTAATTAATTTCAAACTTATTTCCACACATATAATTTTTCCTAAAAAATAATAGATTAGGAGAAGTGTTATAAACATAACAACTTTAATTTAAAAGATAGTATCTCGGGTTCGAATTACATGTAAAGTGGGTCGGAGATTTTCCTTTTAATTTAATGTAAGTCTATATTAGACAAAATTTTTTTTTGAAAAATATAGTACAATAGTAGATAATAAGGACAATGTAGATAACAACTTTAGCATAATATAATGGACCTTATAACACTATGCACAAAACACAAACCCGAAAATCATTGTACTTGTTACTTCAAGCTTAGCTCATGGCCATTTATTACCAATTAATTTTTTTTGCCAAAGTCTCACACCACTTTCCTTGAGAAAATATTATGAGTGGCCTAAGTGGTAGTCTTATTTTTGTGAGAATGGAATATGCACTCGGTCTATATCTTGAATTAGGTTGTGGAAGTTATCTTCTTTTATTGCTATTGTTGTTTTTTGTACATAAATTGTATTGATGTATTTGCATTATTTGTGGGCAGAAAACCAAGTGACAGCACAACTTAGCATGCTTGTAGTAGTCCATTAAATAATACTAATTGTTAGGAGAGTTTGTGCAAAATGGGAAAGGTCGGAAAGGTCCATTTAAAAGCACTCTCTTGGATGGGGGAAATTATATAGGAGTATAGGACACATGACTTTTTACACCCTACATTAATCTAACTATTGAATAAGTGATAAATAAATAATTAATTAAAAATAAATAACATCTCAACTTTTGGATTGTGGTTGAATGTAAAAAATCGAGTGTTCTGTATAATTTTTCGCTGGCTCAAAGGTATTGGGTATTTCCATTTTGATACTGAAAAAGATAATAGCACTCTTTTTGAAGCTTTACCCAGGGATGAGGAGGCCTTTCATATTTTCTTCCATTATTTCGGGTTGTGAGAAACTTGTTAAGTAAATTTTTTTTTTGCACTAGACCTGATATTACTTATGTTATGAGTTTGGTCAGTAGATATATGTCAAACCCTAACAAAAGTACAAAACTCATTGGAATGCTGTTAAATGGCTAGGTAGATATCTATGTAGGTCATCTAATTTGTGTCTGGTTTATTTGAGTTCTAAGAGTAATTATGTGAACAATGAAGGATTTTGTGATGTTGATTACGCTGCTGATCTTGATAAAAGAAGATCAGTTTCTGGCTTCTGTTTTACTCTTGGAAATAATCTAATAAGTTGAAAATCTTGTTTGCAACATATTGTTGCACTTTCAAATACAGAATCTAAGTACATCTCTCTAACAGAGGCTGTAAAAGAGGCTCTATGGTTGAAAGGAATTGTTACTTAACTTGGAATTGAACAAAAAACTATCAATATTCACTGTGATTCTCAGTTAGCTATTCATTTATGTAAAAATGCTATGTATCATGAAAGAATAAAATACATCGATATTAAGTTGCATTTCATTAGAGATGTTATATCTTATGGTGTTGTTTCTGTTTTGAAGATACATACAAGTATTAATATTGCTGACTTATTGACTAAAGTCATTTTTGTTGATAAATTTCAGGTTGCTCTTAAAAAATTGGGACTGATGAAGTTTGACTGTGTGTCAAACTATGTTTCCCAGTTTCTGTGAGAATTTTCCACTTAATGGTGATAAAAGGTGCTTGAAGCGGTTGTTAGGTAATATTGGGGTCAAGGGTCAAAAGTGGAGAATGTTGGGCCTTATTAGTGTTGTCCCATGACCCAATATTTAGAGCCCATCGGTGCTAAGTTTTTCTGAGTGCTAAAACAATGTGTTTTAAGGGGATATGAGGAGGTATAAATTTGGGACTTAACTCTCTCTCACCGAATCACTTCATTTTCTTTTCAGCAATACAAACTCTAGTTTTTGGCTTGTCTCTTCTACTCTTGTTTTTTATCGTTCTCGTCGCCGGAAGATTTCAAGTGAAGGATTATGATCCATTTTGAGAAGATTACGTTACTAGAGGGTAAAAAGATAAGTAGTGTTTCGTGTATTTATTGTATCTGGGTTTTGTATTGTTCCTGTGTTGGCTTTGTGGTTCTATCCTTTGTCAAACGCTGATAAACTGCCTTTGTCATGGTCACTTGTGCCAATTGCCTAATAAAGATTGCTCACACCTTCATCGGAAATGTACTCTTTCTGGCTTAACTTAAAACTTCAGTTTAAACTTGTTGTGTTCTTTATCTTTTTCGACATTTAATTGGTTTGTCATTTGATTAAAGGATAAAATCGATAGTTAAAAGCATAACATCGACTTTATAACGGGACTCATTTTTTAAAACCGCGGCCTGAACCATATGATATTTTTCTGAAGTTTAGCCAACACTGTAGGTAGATGTTTCGATCCCTTTCTTAATATACATTCATGATTTGACGTGACATGTTTAAAGTCTAAAATAAATCAACAAAGTCATGATACAATTATAACAATTTCAATTATAACAAAGTCATTCATAATACTGTCACTAGGCTAATTATAAATTTAGAGTGTGTTAAAATTGTTATTTTAACCATTGTTTCAAAATTAAAGTCATTTTCAAATTCAATTAGTTAAAAATCTAATATATTGTCCTAAAAGCTTCAAAGTGAAATTTTAAAAAGAACAATTTTTAAAAATAATCCCATCATCATATAGATTACAAGTACAGTAATATGAACTATATTTAGGCCGGTTGTTTTCAACTTAATTATAATTCAGTTAAATTCAGTTCAGACTCATTAAGTTTCAATTCAGTTCAGTTCAGATTCATTAAGTTTCCATTAAGTTTTAATTAAAGCCTAATGCATGCTTAGCTCCCTAAACTTGGCACAAATTCACTTTTGCCACCCTAAACTTGGCAAAAATGTGCACCCGATAGGCCCCCTCAAGCTGACGTGACAACGCTTTTCCATTGAAAAGTCAACGCGTCCACACGCTACCACATCAGCATGAGGGGACTATCGGGTGCATTTTTGCCAAGTTCGGGAGATTAGCGGGTCAAAATGAAAGTTTAGGGTGACAAAAGATAAAACGTGTCAAGTTTAGGGGGCTAAGGCCCTGTTCTCTTCATCTTCAATTTGGTTCAGTTCAGTTCAGTTAAGTTCAGGTCACGTCCATTAATTTTAATTGAAAAAGTAATTTAATCAACTAAGTTCAATTAAGTTTAGTTCAGTTCAGTTCAGGTTTTAAAAGTTAAAGAGAACAGAGCCTAAGTATGCATTAGGTTTTTAAATAAATTACATTCAATTCATTCAATTTTAATAAATTTTTAATATGAATATAGCTTATTAAATTTCGAATAATTTGAGTCTAATATTTAATATCATCAAGTTTATATTAAGTTTTGAGTTAATAAGAGCATCTGTAGTAGATTGTCTAGTCTTGTCATAGTCTTGACCATAAGCAAGAATAGACTATGAACCAAAAATGTTGCTACACTAGATAGTCTATTTTCTCTCTCTCGGATGATTTGGCACAATAAATGTAGACTATAGTCTATTTGATCTTCTACATGTAGGTAATCAAATAGAAGACCATGTCATCAAATTAATTATTATTTAATTATACTTTTGTAAGAAACTCTTTCAATTGGTAGAAATTTTATTATTATTATTATTTAATAATAAACTTTTACATCAAAGAACTAACTAATATAGCACACTTTTAGAATCACATTGTCCATTTCTAAAACTATAAAAATGTCATTAATATTTTAGTCTATTTTATGTGACACATAATCATACTCTCCACTATCTACTAAAGATGTTCTAAGTTTCGTTCTTCCAGCATTAAGTTTCAGTACAGTTCCATTCAGTTCAGTTTATTTCCATTCAATTCAGCTCAATTCAGTCCAAAATAACGAAACCTCACCGGAGACAACTTTATAACTTCCGACCCTCTTCTACTCTCACTATATATTTGACTCCAACTTCCCAAATATCAAACACTTCTCTTCTACAATAAGCTTCCACCTTTAACCCCAAAATCCTCCATCGTTGATTCAATGGGTCCAAACTCAAATTCAAGCTCCACCCAAATCCAAATGTTCTTCTTCCCCTTCGTCGGCGGCAGCCACCAAATTGCGATGATCGACATCGCCAGACTCTTTGCCTCCCACGGCGTCAAATCCACCATCATCACCTCCCCCCAACACTCTCTCTCCTTCCAAAACTCCGTCCGCCCCATCTCCATCCACGCCCTCTCCTTGCCGGAAAACACCGACATGTCCGCCCTCCCTTTCACCGACACCTCAACGCTCCGTCAGCCTCTCGTGGACCTCCTACTCGGATCCCGACCCGACTGCATCGTCCATGACATCTTCCACCGGTGTGCACCGCCGCCGTCGACGGAATCGAAATCACAAGAGTCGTTTTCAGCGGCGGCGAGTGTTTTCCCCATTGTGTACGCGACAATCTCGCCCGGTTCAAACCGTTTGAAAACATCGGATCCGATTTCGTCCCGTTTCTCGTCCCGGGTCTACCGAATAAAATTGAGCTCACCAGGTCTCAATTTCCGATCTTGATGAGAAATCCCTCATCTGGGTTTGTGGAGAGCGTGAAGAAAGATGAAGATTCAAGCTTTGGGACTGTAATCAATATTGAGTAACAATCATAGAATTGAATAAAGTCACAATAAAATAAATAAATCAATAAATAATCTTCAGTCTTGATTATCTCCTTCAAATATAAGAGAGCCATATTGGTTATCTTTCAAATAGATTTTATAGTCTCCACCTTCAACCAAATAAACAAAGATATATAATCAATAGAAATAAGCTATAATCACTATAAGATGTTATAAACAAGTAAAGGAATTTGAACACCCGATAAGCTGAGTCGAGCAAACTCTGTCCTTAAAGGATATTTGATAGTTCCTTCCAGGATAAAACAGCTTCTTCGATCGAATTGATCGGACCAGCAACAGAAAGTATAAATATATCCCGAAAACAATGACACATCTAGTAACTTTCTAAGTGGAGATTAAAGCCTATTTATAAGCAAAAATGTGGTTGTTTAACGTGCACAAAAATAAGCACGTCTAATCTGATTTCAAGCCAATAAATCAGCTCACATAATGGACTTGGCAATATCTGTTAGTTAGTGGTGGACTTAACCAAACTCAGAATAGCCGTTTGATTACATGATCAAACCTACATATTTACTTGATCAAAATAATAACCATTTGATCAGATCATCTTTAAAACCACTTTGACCAAATCAAACACTTGCCACCCGTTTGATTAACATCATCCAATCCTCAATCAAATCCAACAGATCATTAACCAAAACCAGAAACATGTCTTGACTTTTGATTTATTGAGTCAAATATTTTCATGTATCCTACATGACAAATAAATTAGTTCTTCTTTTCAAATTATTCCTTAATTTGCAACAATCCCCCGCTAATTTCAAAAAAAATTTCAAAATTAAAACTATTCTGGATATCTCAAGTTTGACATATAATGCATGATATTGGTGTCTTTCGGACTATGAACCAATACTTGATAGATAAAATTTATCTAACGGAATATTTGGTGAAACATAAAGTTTCTATGAACCAAATAAACGCTATTGTAAGATAGAGGTTTCATCTATCACTTTATACCAAGATATAATTCTGTTCAACGCGGTGTTGCGCATTTCGGCCATGCGCGCGCCTAGTCTTTCATAAATGCTCTAGAGACATTGCCAGTATCTCATAGAAGCAACCCCACTTCACACTTATATAGGTGATTTCATCAAGTGTATATTTCACTTTATACACCACTCATAAGATCTATGAAATTCATTAAGAATTCCTCGAACTCAACCTCTCAAAATATGCAACATAGCACTTTCTCACATCTAGGATTGAGACAACACATATCGTGCTAGCAGAACTGACAAAAGAATTGTTATTACCCATATGAACCTACTTCATAGGATCTCCAATCACGTAGGTTGGGTGGTTGGGTTCCCATCTTTGTCAATTTCGAATTAGCATTAAGTCTCATCCCCTCTAATGTTTCGGTATATCCTTTTTATACAAGGTTTCAATCGGGTGATTTGATCAGAACCACTCTTGACTCACATAGTTGACGAATAAATTACTCTTCATACTCACAATGTGCACATATCAAATGTGTTGGCTTTAATTCCGAAGCAACATCTTTGTCAATTTCGAATTGGCATTAATTCTCATCCCCTCTGATGTTTCGGTATATCCTTTATATACAAGGATTCAGTTAGATGATTTGATCAGAACCACTATTGACTCACATAGTTGACGAATAAATTACTCTTCATACTCACAATGTGCACACATCAAATGTGTTGGCTTTAATTCCGAAGCAACACTTATCAAGAAATTAATAAACTTTTTAATCACATAATGTGTCAACTCTTTAGCACCCAACTTTAATATAAGTTTATTTAGTTGACTTTCCCACTACTGTTCCACTATAAATAGTGAACATACAATCGCAACAAAATTTGGTCTCATATGAATCAATGATTCATTAATCATCATTGTACTACTTCAATACAATGGATATTCGCAATATATAATACCATAATATGGTTTATGGCTTCTCGTTCACCTTTATTTTCATTTTATATTTTATAAGGGATACATACAAACTTCTTAAGAAGTTTCCCGATATAGTGTTCTAAAACACTCTCATCATCATTATGATTCTCATGTCCAAAATTATATTGACAATTTACATAATTCTAATATCAAACTTGTACTATGAAAATATGTGTGAAATCCCCACATTTGTAAACATTGCATATAGGAAGACAGCCCTTTTCATAATGTCTCGTGCTTTGCACTTGTCTCAAATAGAACTCTAAAACTCAAAATATCAAGTAATATCAATTGAGACATACCCATTTAAGTATATCAAACTCAAAAACTTGTTTCCATAAAATTTGCTTTGGTCACCATAATTCAAGTAAAACCGTAACATAAAACAAATGAATTTAACCAAACACTCTTATAATACCAAGTGCACATTAGACTTCAAATTCCAACGCCACAAAAACAGTAACCCCCACATTTTCAAAAGTCTCAAAATCCAAAACCAAAGAACTTGTCGAAGCTTTCCTTTAGCTATAACCACTTCTGATTTGAAAATTCTAAGAAATACTAATTTCTCAAATTTACGGCATAACAGAAAACTCATAAGGACTAAAGAAATTAAACCTTTTGTAATAGTAAAGAAAGCTTTGGCCATAAAGATGAAAAGGCTCATTCAAAAGGAACTTTGAAATATACAGGTTTATATACATTAATCTCAAAACTTCATTGATGCCTTATGAAATCACAAAAGTAAAAAGTCAAACTGGATTAGAAAGTCACACGAAAATCCACAAACATTCAGCAATGGTCAAACCGAAAATTTCTAGCAAAGCACGGAAAAAAAAATTTATAGAACACAAAAGTTTCCTTTTTCTTTTCAAAACAAATAACACAACTTTAAAATTTGAATAGAAAAGCAAACGAAGCCTTTTTAAACAAATTAAAACTCATAAAAAATAACCCAATGATAATGCTTCTGCCCCATTTATGTTTTACAAAATGAGAGCAACAAATATTACTTCAAAAATATTTCGAACAACTGAAATAATATACTTATCTGGAGCCAAAGAATTTGTAGCATCGAATATAGTCATCGGCATTGTCATCCATCAATCGGAACAATAAAAGTAGTTCCTATGCTCATAGCCCTCATAGAATCTGCGATTTAAAGAATAAACTATATTACTTCAAGATATCCTTTAAGATTGTGAATAACAATTACAAAATAAAAGAAATAAAATAAGTCTCTTGAATTTGGTCTTCATCTCTTTAATGTGGCAACGTCAACTCGGTTTAAAGTCTATTTTATTGAGCTCTCCGAATGTACCTTCAACAAATACAATACATTAATAAATAACAATAATATACAATATATGAAACAATGTAAACAAATATAAAAGTAAATCAAGGAACGAAAACACCAAATAAGCTGAGTTGAGCAAGCGCTCTGTCCTTAAAGGATACTTGGTAGTTCCTCCCAGGATAAAACAGCTTCTTCGATCTATTGATCGGAACAGGAACATAAAGTATATTATATATTCAGAATATGTAAACAAAGAACAGTAGTGGGGGAGTAAACTGAGCACGAAAAACCATAAATCCAAATGGAACCCGCCAGCCTTTATATAGGCAAGTATTTGGCTGCTAACCAACGTTCAATAAATCATGAAATCCAAAATATATGGAGCAAAATCAGCTCTCAACAGACTTGGAAAGTATCTTATAATAGTGGACGAAATCACGACCAAAAATATTAACCGTGTGATGATATGATCTTTAAACCATTTTGACCAAATCAAATACAAAATAATAACCGTTGATAATAAAAAAAACAACATAATTAAACATAATAATAAAATAAGGTGAAGGTTATGGTGACTTTGTTTTTTCTTTACTTTGCCACCATCACCATTGGATTGAATTTCATCTCACTCATCCAATGGTGATGAAAGGCAAAGTAATGTTAACTTTGAAAAAAACAAAGTCACCATAGAATATCTCTAATAATTATATTATACGTATATATAAATATATGTTTCTAAAACAATAAATTTATAATATAAAGTTTATTTCACAACTTATTTTGAAAGTATTTTATAACTCAAAATATCCAACACCACCTTCACTTGATGACCCTGAAAC
>CAOJBJ012279909.1:0-12419 GCA_948291685.1 Euphorbia celastroides | reverse complement strand
TAAGCGGTGACTTTTAAAATAAAAACAAAATTAAATATCTATATTTTAGATATATATATATATATATATATATATATATATATATATATATATATATATATAAGTAATAAAATAATTTTAACTCTACATCTTCCTGTTGTCTAACTACCTAAAATCTTCACACTTCCTAATAAATGCAGTTTTAAGAAAAATTTACAATGGTTTTGGTCTTTTTTTTTTTTTAAATTTTGGACTCATGCTTTAAATTATAATAAAAAATCTGAATTAATTAATTTGGGTTCAGGTTTTTTTTTTGTTGGTGTTGAGTTTTTCCTATTTTGCGAGGCATGAGTCCAAAATTAAAAAAATGACCAGAATCCTATAAAATTTCCACATCGTAGCACATATTCATAGCGTGTCAATAGTCATTCTAGGAACTTACTACCAATGTCCACAACATTATCAGCGTTATATACATTCATTTCTAACTCGATCCATTATTATACCACCCGTCCACCCCTCATATATTTATAGCTCATGCAATTCCAATTTCAAATAATGAAACTACAAACAAAATGAAATCAAAGAAAGAGAGGAAAAAGAGACATACACCAATCTGAAAGCCATCACTAAGAGCAGATTCCTTTCTCCATTTAACCCTTTGAGAAGAAGGCAATTTCCCTGATCTCTGCCCTTCAAAAAATAGTATACTTTTCCCCAATGCATCACTATAATCATAGCAATTCCCCAACCCCATCATCACCGTTAAAATCACCAATCTCCCCAATAAACCCATCATCACAGCCCTAAATTCAATTCTCCTCTTCTACCCAATGAACCAACCCAAGATTATTGCATATATAATAAGCAAAGAAATCAATTAATTAATTAAGATTAGTAGATTTATTAATTAAAAGGGGAAGAAAACCAAATCCGGTGGCTCCGTACAAGGGGTGGTGGTGTGAACTTTTCTATGTACTTTACATACCAGTTGCTTATTCATGAGGATGAAGGGATATTTTAAAATTAATTGGTAGCCGTTAACAACATTTCACTTAATTTCTATATCAAACAATCATTCCCCTTTTTGTTTACGTCATTTATTATTTTATAAAAGTGGCTTTATAATTCATCTCCATTTTACTCTAGCTCGAGATGAATGACCTTACTATTTTTTCTAAAAAAATGAACATGGGATCATATGTTTTGGATGACCATATTTACTTAATTATGGAAGGACAAATGTATATTTAGCCTCTTAAACTCGGCAACGACAACTTTTTTAAGATGTTACCCAAACCTTTGAAATGTTAGAAACAACACCCTAAAGTTGACACCGAGTATGAAATATAGTTATCAGATATTGGTAGAATAAATTTGAGTTATAAGAAATATAAACATGTATCTAAGTCCATATTATTCATTACATTTGCAATATTATACCAAAGCCCTCTTAAGCCGTAATGCAGTTGGTTGGGATTTATGTTACAAAAAATCGAGCCCAGAATCGAAAAAGCTCAAGGTCAAGTAAGCAAGTTGTTGGGCTTCGCATATACTCTTATTCATATTCTATGTAATAAAAAGGTGAAATACATTTGAAGGCCGCCGAACTAGTTTAAGATATCTTATTGTCTCCTTCAACTTTCAAATGTACCAATTGTCTTTCTTAACTTTTAAATTCGAACCAAATTATTCCCTTCAAATTTGAAAAGTGTATTAGTTTGCCCTGTAATAGCCACGTGTCAGATTATAATTGCTTTGACTTTTTAAATATATCATTTTGTCTCTTCAACCAATATTTTGGCACGTGTCATTGATGGGATAAACTGATACATTTTTGTAAGTTTGAAGGGACAAACTGACCCATTTTTATAAGTTGAGGGAATGACGTCAATAGGTATATATTGAAAGTTGAGCTGAGCAATACGACAAGTTACAAATTTTATTTTAACTATCATGTTTTTTATTTCTTATTATTGATAACTCTTTGTATATATTTCTCAATAATCAGAACTCAAATTGGGAAAAAAAAAAGAAGAACATAAAATAGTTTATAATAATAATAATAAAAAAAGAATTTCTTGTTTTGCCAATAAATGATTATCCTTTCCACATACATTGGCATCTACCGAAGATTTGAATTGCAAGTCCGTTGAACTTTGACAATAAAGTACTTTCCCCATATACTGTACGTTAGGTGAACTATAAGCATTATTTTTTTCTAAGTCAAAATTACAAAAATATTTATTTTTTAAGGAACCCAGAGTATCGAGCAAAATCATTTAATTTGTGTCTTCTAATTTTCTCACGGAACTATAAGAAATAAACTAATTTAACCAATCGAAAGGAAGTAAAATTCGTTACACATGAAAACTTGAGAATATTTTAAATTCACTCATGTTGTAAATTTACATAATTTTAACTTTTTGTAGAAGGGACTATATGTCATCATTTTTCTTTTATTGTTTATAGCTTTAAAAGTTCAATTTTGGGATTTCGTATTATAGCTTTAAATGTTCAAAAATTACCAGCCTGTTATTTCAAATTTAATATTGCTTAGAAAAAAAAAAACAGGAATTGATGAAAAAACACCAAATCTCTAGGAAACAACAAATTCAATTTTAACAATACAAGCAAATATCATAAAATAATATCCTTTGAACAATTTTGGTACGTAAAAAGAGTTTACCCATTATACATACGGGTAATTTAAGTTAAATCCATAACATACATTCTAAATGGGGACTAATTAAAAAATAAAAAGTCTTGCTAATTATAATGTAATTATAACTGCAATGGCTTAATTATTTGGTTAGCTTTCCCTGCAAACAAAAGTGCACATGGGTTCTTTTCCTACTATAATGCCCTAAATTCAACACGTAAGGTAAGGGCTTGAGTAGTTAATGACATTGCTTATTCCTTTCAAGGTATCATTGCTTAGAAATTACTACTATACTGAAATTATTTATTTATGTTATTTTCCAATTACATAGCAACAAGAGGTAAATTTTATTCCTGAGATATTTATTCCTTGAAAGACATTAAATTTTTAATTTTCAGTTTGTAAATTTGGCTCTAGTTGTTTATAATTGGGCACACAAAAAAAATCAATGATTATTAGGAAAGAATATAATGAAGGACTTTTAAAACAATTGTCCTAAAAAGCCTACCCATTTTTAATCTATGTCCTTTTTATTATCATAAATGTCTGATTTCATAACATTTAACAACAGAACTCTTAAAATGTCTAAACCCTAAAAACATTTTTTACACAAATCCTCCTCCACAGACCAGTCTACACTGCCGCCGCCGCCCCTCTGGCCGCCCAGATCTGGTTCCTCCGTCTTCGCCGTCGCCATCTCCGTAGCTGTCACCGACCACCGTCGCCTCCGCCGTCGTCGTTTTCAGATGAGAAGCCCCGCCGTCGTCGTTTTCTGATGAAAAGCCCCGCCGGCGCCCAGATCTGGATTTTCACCGCCGCCGCCACCGTTGTTTTCTCCTCCAAAACCATCACCGCCCCCTGTCACCTCCACCGTCGTCTTTTTCACCAAAAGAATCCACCGCCGTCACCAGATCTTGTTTTTTCCACCGCCACCGTCGATTTCATTACGACTGTCGGATTTCTGTTTTGTTTCGGTTCTTTTGCATGTCTGTGTTGCTTAAAAACTCCGGCGCTGGAACTCCTCCACTCAAATCCACAGGCCGCCGCCGGAAATCTGGATTTTTTCTTTGATTTTTCATTTTGCAGTTTTGTTTGCCTTGATTTTCCGTTTTTCGGCGGGTTTTGAACGACGGCTAGTATGAACGGCGGCGCTCTCGGCTTTTTGTTTATCTGTTTGTGATTTCAGTTTTAGTTTGTTATTTTTGGTAATTTTCCGGTGAGATCCGGCGGCGGTGATGCCGGAAACGGCTAGATCTCAGCGACGGGAAGGTTTTGGCGGGTTCTGGCGGAGGTGATGCCAGAAATGGCTAGATCTCAGCGACGAGAATGTTTTTGCGAGTTCTGACGGCAGTTCTGGCGACAGTCTCGACGGCGGAGTCGGAGGCGGCGGTGACGGTGGGCGATGTCGGAAGCGGTTTCCGATGACAGTATATTGTATACTGACATGGTATATTGGGGTATACTGTATAAAGCGGCGGAGGTGATGGTGGGGCGGTGTCGGAGGTGGTTTCTGGTGACAGTATACCGTATACTGACACTGGTATATTGGGGTATACTATATACGGCGGCGGAGGTGGTGGCGGGGCGGTGTCGGATGCGGTTTTCGGTGACAGTATACCAAATATTAACATTTGTATACTGGGGTATACTGTATACAAAACATAGTATACTAAGTTAAAATACATAAAAAAATATGTAAGGGAAATAAAAAATGACAAAAGTGAATAAAAGAATACAAAAATGACAGAAACACATATAAAAATAAAAATGGACAAAATCAAATAGAAGGAAAAAAAAAAAAGACAACCACAACAATTCCCGTGTGATGAACGTCAAACTCAATTTGCTTACATCTAGGTCAAAAAACAGCTTTAACCGCTGAAATTCTAATTATACATACGCACTTCAATTGACTAATTTTTTAATGAATATATAATGATTTATAATATTAAAATATTTGTATATTCATTAAAAGATTAGTCAATTTAAGTGGTTTCATGTGTCGAACGTTAAACACGCCTTTGTGTTGATCTTAACCATCATTCTGCAGAATAGATAAGGATTAAAATTAGAAGCATTTGTTGTGAGATTTTCCAATGCTTAAGTTAATTAAGTGTATAAATTTAGCAGAGCAATAACTAGAATATGATGATGGTGTACCGAATATCATTTGGTGTAAATGACCTTTTGTAGACTAATGTAAAGTTAACTTCATAATTTAGTTAGATCTTTCAATTGACGGAAGGATAAAAGTTCAAGGACATTGTCTCATGATAAATCTATTCCGATTAAGATGATAGGTATTCATTACGAAGAAAGGGTACTTTGAAACCGTCACAATCACCACCAAATGTAATGTTTAGGGCAAATATAATAGTCCTCCATAAATAGAGTAATTTGTATATATAATAATTCAATTCAACAGTGCTTTGTATTAAATATACAAAGATTGAGATTTTTTCTATCTCATTCAAATATAGATTAGTTTGTACATTTTTCATTTTTGAAGTATGGTTAGAGTAAATTTATTATAATAATTTTATAAATAAAGAAAATGATGTAAAAATAAAGTTTGAATTTTTTTTAGAATAATGAGTGGACAAAACTTAGTGAAACTTTTAACAAAACTTTTGTCTCTGGATTGATGCTAGTGTAACCAGATGAGATGCATTTTTTTTTAATTAATTTGACGTCTGCTACCAATAACCTTGTAAGTTAAGATCTCATCAAGAGCTCACCAATATAATAAATTAAGGGCTTAATGTATGAAAGAAAAAAAGTTGGAGTCCAAATGATGCCTTACATAAGTTATGAATTGAAAAGACAGTATTATGATGCGTACGGATGGCACATGGCATTAATACATGTCATGAAACTGTTTTATCTAAAAGTTTAAGTTGATAGGTCCAATTTTAGTATCTATATTATTCCTGACATTCCCCTGCACGTGAATGTACTTGAAACGGGTATAGTACAAGCCAACTCTATCATGTGTTGAAACTCAATTCAACAAATGAAGCTGCTAGAATTCGAACCCTCGACCTTAGATCAACGAGGCTCTGATACCATGTCATGAAACCGTTTTATCCAAGTGCTTAAGTTGATAGGTAAGACCCAATCTTAATATTTATATTATTCCTGATACCAAACTAGTCGGAAATTCACCGATATTTTCGAATTTTCTGAAGTTCAAAAATTAGTAAATTTATAAATTGATGCAATTTTAATTATATATTGAATTTTAACAATTCAGTTGACAGGTAAGATCCAATTTTAATATTTATATTATTCCTGATACTAAACTAGCCGGAAATTCACCGATATTTTCGAATTTTCTGAAGTTCGAAAATTAGTAAACTTATAAATTGATACAATTTTAATTATATATTGAATTTTAATTATATATTGGATTATAGACTCCGCAAACAATAACAATTCAGTTTCAAACCATCACTACCAATTTTACAACTTTACAAACTTTAAGAATCCTTTTCTACATACTTTAGGTTTGCATTTTAGGGCCATTTGACATCAATGATTTATTATTGTTTTCAAAAGTTTATTTTTCTATTGGCAATAAATAAATTTGAATCTTAACAAATCAATATCATACTAAACCTTATTTTAAGTATCAATGCCAGAATTTGGGATGCAAAATTAAAATTTGTTGTTCAAAAAATCTTGTAAAGAGCTTTTAAGAACAAAAATTTGTGAATGCAACCTAAAATTCTCTCTTAAAAACTTGATTTTCCATTATTAGTTTCATATCATATTTGTTTTGATTTGGAATGTTAACAATTACATCCACTTTTTCATATTAAATTAATTTTTAGGCTAAACCCATCTGAACCTCCCTGAACTGGTGCATTTTTTGGTCTGGCATCCCTAAACTTTCAAAACTTTCTCGCGCCCTCTTGAGCTTTCAACAAGTTTCTCTCACCCCCTTCAAAAATTTCATCTAATCAAAAGTTGACATGTCAATTTCAGTGGGGCGAGAGAAACTTTTGAAAGTTCAGAAATGCGGGAAAAAAAATAGACAAGTTCAGGAAGATCCGGATGCGGTGGCGGAACCAGAAACCTAAATAAGGAGGGCGGGGTGAGCTTTCGAAGGAAAAAAAAATTCGACAAAAGTTTATCCATTCAATTGATTTAAACCGATAATAACATAATTTTCACCATACAAACAAATTGGATATAAAAACTTCAAAAGTTAGCTCGACAATTGAGTTCTGCACCTCATTCTAATCAAGAGATAAAGTTCACATACTGTATTGGAAATATACTAAACACATGAAAAAATATCAAATATAAACCTAGAGCAAAAATTATCACTTGATGAAAATAATTCCACTACAAAATACCTAATTGATATATAACCTTGTTGATGACAATTATGAAAATTGACAATTTAACTTTAGTAAAACTCTACTTTTTTAAGTTCTAACTAAACTCTACTAAATTAAACAGTAAACACATTACAACGTGAAATGCAACTCACAAATCTAGAATATATTGTGTTAGTAAACAATGGTTGAAAATCCAATTCCAAATACCCAAAAGAAATTAATCAAATTAATCAAATCAATATAATTAAAAAATCAATAATCAACAATTTTGAAATCCAATCCCAAACACCACAATCCATAGTTATTAAGGCAAAGCCTCGGGGCGCGCCTAACGCAGGGCTACATTTTCTATTTAGGAGTGCATAAGTGGTCCCTCAGACACGTCTTTTTTGCACCTCAGTGCGTTTTCTGAGATTTTTTATAACTTTTTCTAGCACAGTCCTACATTTTCTATTTTTAATTATTTTCCAGCTCTATTTTTCTTATTTCAGCAACAATGGATATTAAATAAAGGCAGTTTTCCTACTGATGAGCCATTGCCGGTTTGTAAGCTTCTTGTTGCTTTGTTAACCTAGAAACTATGAAGAAATAAGATATATAACGCCTAGAATTTTTCATCTGCTAGTTTCGGTTAGAAGAACTGATAAAATAGAATCTGATTTTGTGATGCTACGTATTGTAAAACCCCTTTAGCAATTATCTATATATTACTAAAAGCAATTAAGTCTTATTTTACTTAATTTCTCATATTTTTTTTATTTATTTTTTACAACAAATTGATAAACTAAAATAAATAATAATTAAGTAAAAGCTAATAAGATAACTTTATTGGAAATGGAATCCCGTAATCTGTCAGGAAGCAAAACAAATCAATTTGAAAATGGAATCCAGTAATCTACATTGATAACTATAAATTAATAATAGATTGATAAACTAAAATAAATAATTAAAGAAAAGGTAACAAGATAACTTAAATGAAAATAATTAAAGAAAAGTTAATAAGATAACTTAAATGGAAATGGAATCCCGTAATCTGATCAGGAAGCAAAACAAATCAATTTGAAAATGGAATCCCGTAATCTATATTGATAACTAATAATTAATAACAAATTGATAAATTAAAATAAATAAGTAAAGAAAAGGTAATAAGATAACTGAAATGGAAATAATTAAATAAAAGATAAACTAAAATAAATAAATAAAGAAAAGGTAATAAGATAACTGAAATGGAAATAATTAAGTAATTTCATCACTTAGGGCCTGTTGGGGACTGCTTTCCAAAGCTACTTTCCCTGAAAGCTCCATTTTGAAGCTTTCCCTGAAAGCAACAAATTATAGTTTTGAGAAAACTGTTTTGACAGTTCTTGACTTTTTGATATAAAGGATCAAAATGCGCTGGCAAAACCAGAAAAATGATGTTATATTAAAAATTTGTAATACCAACTTTCAGGGACAACAACTCTAACATTAATGCCAAACAGACCCTTAATTTATCATATATATTCATTCCTCTATGAATGTCGTATCTTTTGTATTTGAGAACAACAACGTCGAATTGTCCTCTTCAAATCAAATTTGTAATTCTTATCTCAAATTCGTTATGTCAAAAAAGAATCATAATTTAATGGATGATATCAATTAAACTAAGGTGAAATTGAAGACGGATTTAATTTATGATATAAATTCGTCTATGATGGCATGGACCCTCAAAGTTCGTGTTTTGCGTCTTTGGAGCGTTCCAGAACGTAATAAACCAAAATCAATATTTAGTATTGAAATGGTTTTACAAGACGAAAATGTATGTTAAATTTTCAGCATATATACCAATAGTATTTGTAATTTTAGAACCAATGCATTTCATTCATTTAGTTACAGTATTTAGGTTTTTCATCAAGATAATAGCTGTCATCTTTGTTTTTGTACATACATAATAAGAGTTGTCACTGATTCTATACATTTAATAAGAGTCGAATGTAATTTTAAAGAAAAAAATAATTTGATCATTTTTCGATTTATGTGTGTCATATATATGTACCTGTTTATTTTAGTCTAGTATTCTTTATATTCTTTTATGACGTTAATTGTTCTCACCGTTCTAATATTTTTTATGTTTTGTAATGATATAATAGGGGAACCGCATTTAAGCGACGAAAACCAAAACTCACATATCCAAGTTTGTTGATAAGTTTCAAGAACTCAAGTTGTACCATATGAGAAACTTCATTATAAATTCGAACAATATTAGAACACCTAAGCCAACAGAGCATGAATGGAGGTTAGTATTTTCGTCGAGAACGATTGTTGGGGAGATCAGCATCCAAATTTTAATTTGAATTTATTCAAATTAGTCCCTTATACAGAATTACTCGATCCAAACAAAGTCAAAGATGTTCTATTTAATAAGTATTAGTTTTTTATTTTTTATTGTATTTGGTAAAGCTGTGTTTTTAATCCAAGTTAGCATTTGTAAATTAGTACGATGTCAATTAATATTTTTCTTCAAATTTCATGGTAGAAAATTATAAACTACGGAAAAAGGGTTATGACTAAAAATTTTATAGAAAAATAAAAAAATCTCAAGACGGATATTTGTGATTACACACATTACCAAACAAATTGCATCTAAAAGAGAGAAGTTCCCTTGCCCTTCTTGTCTCCACCAATCTCGAAATGCTTGCACCTCTGCAGAAACAATAGCCGATCAGCTAAAACAACCCAACTAAAATAAAAATACGCAAAGACATAATCCCTTTAAAGCCATGTCAAACCTTAATTGGATGCTGAGAGACGTGCTTGCACCCTTGGCATTGCAACCTCAGAACAATCTTCTTCGTGGTCTTGGCCTGCACAAAAATCACAGAAAAATAGTTACGCCGATGTCCCAGAAAATTAATGGCTCAGATTGCTTCGTGTGTATTCAGTTCGACTATTCTGAATCACAAAAATAAATTATTGTGGGAATAAAAGGGAAAAGGCGCTCACCTTCTTGTGGAAGACGGGTTTGGTCTGGCCACCATATCCTGACTGTTTGCGATCATAGCGCCTTTTCCCCTGAGCCGAAAGGCTGTCTTTTCCTTTCTTGTACTGAGTCACCTTGTGCAAAGTGTGTTTCCGGCATTCCTTGCTCTTGCAGTAAGTTTTCTTGGTCTTGGGAACGTTCACCTGCACAAACGAATTTATTAAGCGAAAAACACAAAAGCTAAAGGTAAATCGCTTCCAAAGGCAAAGCATGCTACTATGTAATGTTATTAAGCATTTCATCGTTAAAAAAAGGATTGTACAGTACAATTTCCATAGTTCTTGTTCTATAATGTATAATTGCAACAAACTACAGAAATACAGTAACAGAACTCAAACAACTGTTGAACATCGACTGCAATAATTTTTTAACATTCATTTGTGATAGCCTAATATCATACTTTATGGGAACAAATACATTCAACAGCCATTAACCAGGAATCATATTTCTTAGGCTCAAGTCAAATTATCAGTTCTTATAAATCAGGTTTCAATTCAGGCAGAATACCCCAAAAAAGAAAAAACTCATCTTGGAGCATGAGAAATTCATGAACTGATCGCAAAGGCCAGCTCAAACGGAAATACAACTAAAATAACCATTCTATTGTAAGCTCAGATGACAATAGTGAGTAATAATCTCGTAAAGGAATCACTATCTTGAGCTAAAACGAAGAAGATATATCACAAGAGACATAGAACAGGAAACTGAACCATCTATAACATTTTTGAATCAACTAAAAACACTTCTCACTGCGGCCAACGCAAAAAACGCAAATAGAAACAAGAAATTCACCGATTCTAAACCATCACTACAGATTAAAGGAACATATGCAAAATTCAGAAGAAGGGGAAGGTGAAATGGGTGTACCATTGTGCTTGCCGTCCAACAAACCTAGAGTGTAGAAGAGCAAAGATCCGCCGCTATTGGACGAATAATACAGATATTAGAATGAATTGGGGCTCCGTGGTTGAATTTGAATCCATTTTCTTGTTGGGTTTGGGTTCGGGTTTACGTTTCTCTTGAAATTTAGGCCCAACTCAGAACTCTTAACCAAAATAATTTATTCCATTGTTTTAGATTAATCTTATTCAATTCAAAAGCCGAATAAAATTTTGAAGTATGTAAACCAAAGTAACCATAAAAAAATACATTTGATAATATGTTTGTATTATTTCTTTAAATTTGTTCTTGGAAAAACAGTACTTGTTGAGTTTATTGGAAATTCTTATCGTGTGGGAGAAAAAACCAAAGATGCCCAAAACTACCCGAATTTCTACTGAGTACCGCTCTCCAACTTTTTAATTATTTTTTCACGCCAATCCCAAAACAAAATTAAACAAACCTCCTCACCTCATTTCTTCATTTTCACATACATTTCAAAAAACCAACAAAAAAAACCTCCCCCGTGACATACAAGCCGCTGTCGTCATCATCAATCCGGTCACCATCCGTCGCTGTCACTATATCCCACGTCTTTCCAGTCGCCGTCATCGCCGTCCTCGTCTCCGCCACCGGTAAAATCGAACCGAAAACCAGATTTCACCAGAACTCTTTACCTGCCGCCATATCTCGACCAGATCTGTCCCGCCGGTGTCACCCTTCCAGTCACCATCCGTTGTCGTCACCGTCTCCCCCATCTCTTTAGTCAGCGCCCTTGTTGGTCGCTGCCGGAAAATTGAACTGGAACTAGATGTGAACTCTCACCCGTCGCTCGCCTCCGTCCTTTCATCGTCGTCGTATGCTCACTCAAATCTCATCATCGTCGCCTACTCATTCAAATCTCATCGTCGTTTCTCAGATCCCGATGCTGGATTGTTCAGTTCTTCCGCTGCCACCATCCTAAGATCTAGATCTCGCCGCCGCTGCTGTCTCTTCGGATATCGCCTTGCCGTCGTCGTTTCTGCTGCGTCGAAAATGGCGATTTCAGTGTTAGTTAATTGATTTGGCCATATCATTTTGTCCATTTTAGTAATCTATCGGTTTATAGAATGATAGTTAGACCGGTCATGCTCTATGGGAGTGAGTGTTGGGTAATTAAAGTGCAACATATTCAGAAGATGAATGTGATCGAAATGAGGATGCTTAGGTGGATGAGTGGTCACACTAGGATGGATCGAATTAAAAATGAGTGCATTCGACAAAAGACTGGTGTTGCTCATGTGGAAGATAAGTTGAGAGAAGGGAGATTGAGGTGGTATGGTCATGTGTTGCGTAGACCCATAAAAGCTCCAGTTAGAAAGTGTGAGAATTTGAGGGTAGAAAATATAAATAAGAGAAGAGGAAGACCGAAATTTACATTTTAGAAAACTTTCAAACGGGATATGCGTGCACTTGATATTAATGAAATGATTTCCAACTTTTACCTTTAGAAATGCAGTAAGTTGGATGATAGAGTAATCTCAGTGGAATATTC
>CAOJBJ012279325.1:0-13418 GCA_948291685.1 Euphorbia celastroides | reverse complement strand
CAAATTGTTTACAAGAATACAAGAATTTGAAGTTTAGGTATTCCTGCATCTTATCTTTTCAAAATAAGTAATTCTCATTACCTATCTCCTAATTAATCTTGATTTTCAAATTTCAAACGACCATATCTATCAAACCATTGATTTTTTGACACGATACTTTAAAATATTTTGTTCGTTATATTTTTATCTTTAAAACAAGACCCATATTAATATATTTTTGACAATTTTTTTTCTCTTCAAAGTATTATATCAAAATCAAAATCGGTATAATATTTTTTTTATATAATTAGTGTAAAAATATTATATCAAAATGAAAATCGGTATAATAATTCTATACAAACTGTGTAAAAGTATTATAGTTAGTGAAAACCGGTATAAAAGTCAAATAGTGTAAACACATTATTTCAAAATGAAATCGGTAAAATAATTTTACACAAATAATGTAATTATACTATACCAAAATATAAATCGATATAATAATATTATACATTCAATGTTAAATTGTTATATCAAAATGAAATTGGTATAACAATTTTACATAAATAATGTAAAATTATCATACCATAATTTTAAAAAGTATAATACTTTTATACATTCTATGTAAAAGTATTATATTAAAATGAAAACTGAATTGGTATGCTTTTCATTGTGCATATATTTACACCATTACGCCAATTGATGCTTCAATTTCAATAATTTAACTTATTGAAACATTAAATTGAATTAGATCCTTTTAGATTTTGAAGATAATTAAATTGGTAACATATATTCAAAGGAGTTTTATGCCTAGAAAAACAAGAAAAACAGAAAAACAACACAAAAAATCAAAGAGAAAGATATTCTATGGTTTGTTTGGCTCCAATCCGATTAAGTGAAAGCTGATTTGTTAAATAGTATTTCAATTGAGTAAATAATTATAACCTTTCAAAGGTTTATACTAATACATTAGTTCCTTCCTCAGTTTTTTAATATAATTTCTATCTCCTTCAATTTTGACTTCATCCAATTATAGCCTCCTTATGTCGCTTTTCTATCCAAAAAGTCTTTTTATTGATAAAATTACTCTTATTTTACACATTCACTTATCTTTACACTGTTTTTTAATGCGGTTTTTATACTTCATACATTTTGTTTTATGTTTCCATCTATATTTTACTCTCATATTTTTTAAATAAATTCTTTGTCCATATTTTAGCATTCAATTAATGTGACTTTTAATAAATAAATTGAATCAACATCTAAACATGTAATCTAAGAACAAAAAGATCAAGTGCTTTTCATTTTCAAGCAAGAAAAACTAAAAAGTTATAAAATTATGAGCGATTAAATTTGTTTTCCATTTCTCATTCCCACATAATCTCAACTAGACTTTTTTGTCAAACAGAATAAGGTTATATTTAATTTAGTTTTATACTAGAAAATGCTAACTCGAGGCTAGTCTTACCATGATTGTTTTTATCATATATTAGGGTGCATCACATGTATCATTTTTTAAAAATTTGGTGTGTTTCATATTTTTAAATATTTGCTTGTTTTTATTTTGAGTGATGGTTCAAATGCTAGTTCAATTACTAATTATATAATTAAGTTATTATTTTTCCTCATTTAAATAAGGAAATTAACCTTTTTGTTATTGTATTAGATGTTAATACAGTTTAAACTGTATGGTTGTTGGGAGGAGTCGATTGCAATGTCGATGGATTCAATGTGGAGTCCGGAATCGACGGGGAATTCAGAAGATCGAATGAAAAAAAAGGACAAAATTGATGCAGAGAGACGGTAAAGAGAGGGGAGAGCTGTGTTTGGTTTTCACCGTTGATTTAATTGTGATCCGACGGTTTAGAATGTTGTGTGTATGAGTGTGTATAAAAGATACGTGTAAGTCTCCTTATATTTCATAAATTCAATTTATATCTTCATCTATTATGGTTTGGTACATCTTTACATTCCTCTATGTGTTATTGTGTCGTTTATGTCAAAATTCATCCTGTTATGTACTTAAAATTAGATTACTTTTATTTATGATCTCTTTATATTCGAATTTTCTCCAATTAAACCTTAAATGATTTTGTTTTTAGTGTATCAATAAGACTTTTCATAACCCATAAGAAAAATGTTAAATAAATTAGTGAAAGAGACTATTGTTTCATAGAATCCATCGTAAGAGCTATAATATTCATGATTAAAGGTAAAATTATATTGCCGAAAATGTAATAAATTATTTTGAAAGAAAAAACTAATAGCGAACGGAAGAATTAGTTGCAGTGATTAATGTTATAATATTTGATCCTTGGTAACCAAAAATAAAATAATACTTTATTAATCAAATTAAGAAATAAAAAAATTGAAGTAATAATTAGAAAAATGCAAATGCAAGGAGATACAAATATATATTAGGATTCCAGTTGGCGGGAGGAAACAAAAACTGATTCAAGAAACGAGCAAAGGAGTCCATTGAAAGAGCTTCAAGTGAAATTCAATCGCCAAGAACAGCCATGATATTTCTTGTTTTTCTTCTTTCTCTGTTGATTCGCTTCGCTAATGGACAGTTTATTCCTGACATTTCGTCTTCAACTCTAAATCTGCCGGAAGTTTCTGCTTTGTATGTTTTGGGCGATTCTTCCGTTGATTGCGGTGAAAATACTCCTTTGTATCCTTATCTTCATCGCATTTTTTCTCTCGTTCCTTGCAACGGCTCCGATTCCACGCTTCTTCCTTATCTTCTCGGTACTGTCTCTTTCTCTATGGCTCACTTGATTTTGGTTATTGATTTCCGTATTCCTTGTTATTAGTATGCAATTCAGTGGATTCTCTGCTTGATTTTGAAATCGATCATTGTACTTGTTCTTGAGTCGTTATTACTTGACGATTTTCTTCTGAAATCTGACCTTCGTTGGTTAATTTCAGTCTAGGTCTGTGTTTCTTGCTTTAATTTGATTGATCTGTGTTTTGGTTTTTGCGTTTTTCCTTGATAGCATTTATGGAGGAACTCAATTGGTACTATATAGTTTTATTCATTATTTTCAATTCTATACCATGGTTTTGGTTGAAAACTGAAGGTGTTGAAGATTAGGAAGACAATTTTATGTTTCTTTTGAGTTGAAACGGAAATTTTGAATGATTCCTGTTCTTTTTAACGATTTGGAGAAAAATTCGTTGAGTTGTTGATTGATATGTCTGCGAAATGACAGAGTTTAGATACTAGCTTAACCTGCTTGGATCTAACATGGATTCAATTGGCATGATCTTGCCAAATTGAACTAGACCTGAACCTACTGTGCTAATTGATGTGATTTTGCTGCTGTAGCTAAGAACATGGGCTTGCCAAAGATCTTACCATTTTATGGTCAGAATGGATCACTTGATGGACTAAGAACCGGATTAAATTTTGGTTCATCACATGCAACAATCATGAAGCCCGGTAGTGAGAGTCATCAATCTCTTAACCAACAACTACGCCAACTACTTGAAACATTCCAGATGTTGGAGCTTCAGCTGGGTGAGGAAACAGCTCAACAATTTATCAAATCTTCGATACTTTACCTGTCTTTTGGCAAAGATGACTACGTTGATCTCTACCTTAGAAATTCTTCTGGCTTGATGCTCAAGCACAGCGGCCAAGAATTTGCTGAAATTCTTGTGGATCAGTTAGTTCATGCTATAAGGAATCTCTATGAAGCAAATGTGAGGAAGATCATTTGCATGAGCATATTGCCTCTTGGGTGTGCTCCAAGGACAGTTTGGGAGTGGCAAAATACCACTGTCATTGATAAAAGGGGCTGCGTGCGAGAGGTCAATGAACTGGTCTTGGAATACAACATTATACTTCAAGAACGCATTATTGAGCTCAATTCTCAGTATAACGATGCTGAATTCATTTACTGTGATGTATATGGCGGGCTCATGGAGATAATAACCAATCCAATGCATTACGGTATGAAACTCTTCACATCTCCTTTTATGATAACACTGATTTAGCTTAGTTTTTCTGCAAAGTATCACTGGCATAATGTGATTCAACTTAGCTCAATAACAATAACAAGAACATCCAACATTTATTAGACCATTTAAATCCTTATTCTCCAAACTTGTTCTGCTGCAAGGATGGTCATCAAGTTTTGAGATACAGTCCATTATCAAAGTTAGCCTATGGTTTCTACAGAACACCTTGAGTAAATTTCAGGAGTCATAATCTTGTATTCGGTTAGAATTCTTTTCTACTTGTTTGCTCAACTTGTTGATGAGGTTCAAACTGGTCACTCGTGTTCTCATCTATGACATATATGGCCGTCTTTAGTACAGAATCGTAAGTCTTGATAACCTGGTGGTCAACAAACTGCTTAAGAATTAAGCATTGCCCAAATCTATTGAACTGTTGCTTCGGTTTTCGTTGTCCTGATGGTGCAGGATTTGAAGATGCGAAGAGCGTGTGTTGCGGGTTTGGTCTGAATGGACTGATGATCAGTTGTCTTTCAGAAGAAATGGCGTGCGACCAACCTTCAGCTCATGTGTGGTGGGACCTCTATAATCCTTCAGAAGCAGTGAACTCTCTTCTTGCTGATGCAGCTTGGTCGGGTCAGACCTTATCAGGTATTTGTCATCCTATAATGGTGGAGGATATGGTTTACTCCGTAATTGTGCATAATGACTGATTTCCATCAAAATGTTCTCTTCTGCACTCTGATCACTTAGTGTTCCCTTTTGCTATGTTTTCTTAAACTCTGCAATTTGACTGTGTGTGTTTGTATGAAACATAAATTTGAAGTCTTGATCATATTTCATCAGTATATCTGTGACTGTTTTGGTCAAAATTGTGTTTTTGGTCCCTGTAGTATAGCTAATATACCCATTTGGTCCCCTAGTGTGGTGTGTATATGTTACCAATGTGATATACATTTTACTAATATGGTCCATGCACTACTCAGTTTCTCTTCCAATCATTGTGCCATTAAATCATTCGTCCATGTGTTACGTAGAGTGTTTTAACCTTGTTATGCAAAAAGGCAAAAAATTAGACAACACATGGACCAAATCGACGACTTGTACACCATACGAACTAAATGGACAAATGCGCTATACCATAGAACAAAAAATGTTTGCCATTTTGTTTCTGGTTTCTATTTGACACAAGAATAAAATCAGCTCACAACCTGTTTTTGATTTTCCAGCATCCGCCTGATCATTAGTCAGTCGGTTTTTAAAAAATTACTTCTTAAGTTGCAAGAATTCGACCTAAAAAAGGCGTTAACATACAAAAAACGCGCAAAATTACCAAAATCGTCAATTGTGCAGACCTTGAGCTTGGTACAAATTCGTTTTTATGAGTAAATGGTACAGACCATGAGGTTGAGCTTGGTACAAACATGTTCAAGCATTTCTGAAAAGAACAATCTATATAATATTCTAAATGGTACATTCATAGAGTACGTGTGGGGATGTCCGAGGTTTGAGACTCAGCTCTTGTTAACTTTTTCAGAAAAAAAAGTAGTGAAAACGAGAATTCAGAATTCAGACCTTGGTATATGTTTTTGAAAACATTAGAGAAATTAGTTAGGTAATGCATATCAATATCAAAAACAAAAAAACCTGCCCAAAACAATACCACACCTTCATATGTTGATTTTGAACTGACATTTACACATTATTATCATTTTTTACCTTTTCAGTCAGGCAATGGCAATCACACTAATTACTAGCTTATTTTAGGTTCGGGAATGATTCAAAGAATGTTGTTCTAGTCTATTAAATTGGCGCATTCAGTCACAAAAGTGTTGACTTGCACTTTGCACGTTACCCTCTGGATGCTCCATCAAAATCTTCAATGAGAAGCTCAATAGTCTTTCTCGAAATAATCTGGTCAATCTCGAATACCCTCATCTCTGCTCTCATACCTAAACCTCCATTTACAACAGCACACATAGTTAGTTAAACCCGAACTGCTTTCATTGGCCTGTAGGCGCTGTAAGGCAACATACTAACCTGGTCGCTGGACAAAGTTGAGCTGCAAATGTGAAACATGTGAACTGAAGAACAAGACAAGACTTTTCAGATGCTCCACAGAATCAGCAGCAACCAGCATCTCTCTCTAAGTTCACCGAAATATATGCACTGTTGTAACAAATGGACAAATGCCCCCTATAAATGAAAATTTAAGACAAGATATTATTCTCCAAACCTTAAAGTTCTTCTGTGAATCGTAATAGCCAGATACGACCATGAGCAGCCTAAGTTTCTCCAGCTCTGAGTTTAAAAGGCAAAGCAAAACTGAGAAATCAACCGAATCTCCAACATTTTTTTCTTTTTGCAAAGTAATCAAAACTGAAGTAAATAAAGTGGTTAGACTTAGATATAGAATTCTATAATTTACTTGGATATCTGAATTTTTCAGTGTTAAATGAATATGATCCAAAAATAATATAGCTTTTCAAGAACTAGAAAGTTAATTACTCACGCTGAAAATATTTGATTTCTTCAACAGCATTGTCCCTGTGAACCAGAAGTTGCTCAATCGGTATGCCAATAGAACTCATCCCAACATATGACACTGATGATCGTGAACCGGTGATATCAAGCTCACCTGTAAACAATCTCCTTATTAAGGGCAAGTTCTTATTAAGGGTGCAGATCTAAAGAAAAGCATCACAGAGTAAGAAGGAAAGTGCATCCTATCCTATAACAAGCATTTAAACCAGAAATAACGCTTTAAAAGCAAGGGCATCTATGATCAAAGACCGAAAGGAATCAGTTGATCAAAATAATAACATGGAGGAGGTTGAGAATGATTATCTGTTTAAAATTAAGCTAGTAGTAGATATACATTGGTGATTACTGAGCAAAACTCATCTTAACAAAACAAGAAAATTAGAATGTGATGAGCTGGTATCTAGTGATTTAACCCTAAAGAAATGCATTAAGCACTATTCCATAACAGAAAATATTCATCATAACTGCTAAAAGGCCATAAGTGATCAGTGCATTCCCAATTTGTGTTCTGTGACGTTGTCATATCTTTTTATTTTACAATAAACAATATAAAACACAAATAGAGATCACATCAAGTCCACACCTATTCTTGTCCACTTCTTAAAATCCTTGCGTAATATGTCAACCACTCTGAGATCCGACATGTCATACATTTTGTATCTCACTGCGTACACAAATTGCAGGTCCACAAATTGGTACAGATGTAAATTTCTTCAAAATTTGCATCTAAAGTGGAAACTGCAGATAAAACAAACATACATAGATGGTAAAGGCCATTAGATCCTAGTCTGCCAGCACCATTGATCAACAATGTAGAAATGTACTGGTCTTTAGTTGTGCAATGTGGGCTAGTGAGATTTGCAGAATCCATGAGAATCCCTGCTAACTACATGAAAGTAAGAGGATCAACACAACAGTCATAAAGATAAAGGGGGTATTCAAGGATGCAATAATATATCCTCTGCAATATCTTGTTTCAACATTATGTAGAAAAAATAAATAACACAGATTATTAGTGAAGTCTACTGATTTAAAGGAAGCAAGTACCAAAAGCCTGCTGAATCCTTTTCCAGCCAAAATCTCTGGAGAAGTTTGAGCAAACTTTTCAGCAATGAGTGTGCAACAAGATGAGTCCTGGTAAACATTTCATCGCTCAATCATTCCAATTCTTACCAATTACAGCAAAAGGGAGCACATAAGGCAAGTATAGAGCAGTCCTTTATATAACTGCATGGCCAGAAGGAGACGAGCAGCGTGTATTCTAGTAAGAATGGTAATCTTAGTATAAGAGTTTCCAAGGCAGAAAAAACTACCTCTATTATTCAGATGAAACAGTAAAATCCTATGGATCAATGTGAAAGGCATTCTCGTTCATACATATATGCTAACAAAGTAGTAGATGATATCCTCATTGTGTAAGCAACTTTCTACTAACTATTCATGTTCATAGATCAATTATTTTTTTCATAATTTCATAAGTGGAGAGTGATATATAATTGTGCACTTGGTGAATCAACAGTCCCATACCGTAAACCTTCATCTATGTTTAAATAAGTTGCCAATCTCATGGAGTAGCATCTGTTTCTCAGGTATTAGTAGATTTGCACAGATGCCTAATTTAGATCTTACCTCGCCCATGGTGACATTCTCAACCTTAGAAGATACAGATACGTCCTGTTGAGCAGATAAATAAGTAACTTGCTTTCAAAGCAACGCATCTTCCAAAATAAACAAGAGAAATTTTCAATAGTTTGATCAAGTCTGTGTTCATGAAATGCACCTTTCTGCAATTGAATATTTCAACCACTGCTCCCTTTACTGCCTTCAAATATTAAACAAAAGACTATCAAGTCGATTGACCATCATCAAATTCAAATGACAGTTGGTCCACAAAATGTTTACCTCTAGTTTTGTCGGAAGCTTGTGCTCATTCACAAGAACGAGTTTGAGACTCCCATACAGATGGTAATAGTTTAGATCAATCTGCTCAACATAGCATCACTTAAGAGAGAAAAAAAAAAGTATTTTTCTCGTATACAATTCAAACTAAGGCTGCACAAGTTCCTGTATTTTTAGAAAATAGGAGAAAGATAAGATGCATCTAAATGGAAGATCGAATTATCAAAATAATATATACAGCGGATAATCTCAAATGTAGTGATTTCTAACTAGTTGTTTTATACAGAAATGAATACATCTATGAAAACAATATGTCAACATATTGAAGTTGATCATCAAGCCATGATTAGTAAACAAAATAAGAGATCGTCACACAACATGTCCCGCACTATGGTAAAATATCAAAGCAATGAGCTTATCAGAGAGCATTGTACTGAAGTAGGGTAAAGTTTCTGTAAACTCCTAGATATTGTCAGGTGTTAAAATCCTCCTGCTGTAGGTGACAGATATATACAAGCAACTGGCAAAAAAAGGATGTCCATGGTTATTGCATACTATTTCCAATAACCTTTTTGCAATCGCATTACTGCATAAGCACCACGTGTTTTTTACAACTCGTTCACAAGAAATGTTATAAGTTCAGTGAAGCATACCTCATCCATGAATATTAGAGATGACTCATCAATTTGGCAGGAATCTAGCAACCATTTCACTTCAGCATGAGTGCCTAGGTCAGCCCTTCCCATATTGATGACTGGTACAGTGCATAAGTGGTTACTTTTAAGCGTTTCGTTCAAGTAGAAGGCATACATGATTGTTGCAGCAACAGATCCAACGTCTGCATCAGTGTTGATCAAAATAGCATGAGCATGTGATTGGTTCCAGCTAGAAAAACCAAAAAAAAACATTTTTCATTTCTGTTTCTGTTGCCCATTCCTTTTTTCACCGTGACTTGAATGTGTTTATGAGTTATCAAACTTTTAGTCCGGCATTCTGTATTCAAAGATATGTTTTGCAACTTCGAAAATGAATTGAATGTTAGTAACTGAACTGAATCCCACACATGACATTTTTTTTACCGAATTCACAAAACTAATTATCTTCTTTCCATTCCTAATACCTTACTCATTGTCTCTATGAGGCTTTTGACTTCAGACTTGTTTGGGTTCATAGACCATCTACACAAAAGGCACAATTGAAACAAGACACCAGTGGTCAATGTGAAGAATCCTACTTATGTACTCCAGCAAATATTTGCTTATAACTTGCGGTCACATTTTCAAATTGATAAAAAGGATAAATAAACCTACTTATGTGCTACTCCTAAAGATTTTATCTTAGGCTAAGATAAGCATGAATAAGACCTCTCTAAAGGAATATGGTGGAACGTATTTTAAAGTTACAAACTAAACTTTGAGGAAGAAATATTTTTTTGAGAAAAAGAAGTATATCAGAAGGAAACTACCAGAGAAATCTTGTGCAATAAGAGCATGTAAGAATTTTCCTGGAACGCCAGCACAGACATCTTCTTTTCTAGCTTGCAAGTACAAATTCAACCTTTTAGTGCTTTCACAAGATTCTGATATTTCAACCTGTGGGAAAACTGCATTATAAAACGATGCTGCAGACTGAGGAAGCGGGATCACGGATAGATTTTGTTTATTGTGGTGCATTCTGAAGCTTTTTTCAACCACAGGTGTAGCTATGTTTGACAAAACACAACACTCTTCTGCATCTGCAGAGATGGTAAGCCCGGGATCTTTCTTTGATTCATAGGTATCATCTAACTCAATGATGGTATCAGATTCAAGACTTGAATTTGGAAGTGATGTAACTTCAGAAATCTCTGATAACTTCCCAAATGTAGGATGTTCAGTAGGATGCAGAACCATATCCGAGAGAGAATCTTCTGCTGGCGAGTGCAAAGAATTTTCAGAAATCGATTGAACGAAGTTTTTACTTGTTGCATCACGAATATCTGAAAATGTTCGAGAAAGATTCCAGCTTCCACCATTCCATACGGTTTTCCGTTCCTTTGAGGCATTATTACCTCTCAATAGACCATCAAAGTATGGATGCTCTCTGGCTCGGATATATGGTTCCTTCAAACATGTTATAACCCATTAGAACAAGAACAAACAAATATAGATGAAGATTGAAAAAAGTGGAACCTGCAAAGAAAGTGGTGGCGGAGAAGTCATTTGGTTGCGAATGTTGAATGGGTGAGAGGGAATGCCAAGTTGATATAATGCGGAGAAAGAGTAGGATACGGCAGATTCCGATGATAACAAGAAAGGGGAAAGACGACATAGTGGAGAAAATAGTAGAATCCGCCATTACTTTGTAGTTTACACTATTTATGTCAATTCAGAACAATATCAGCGCCATATTGACCAATTACCAGGCGAATTTTCAAAAACAGAGCTCAGATCCCTAAAGCGGCAATGGCGGCCAAAATTCTGACATTTCCGGCAGAGCTTCTGATGATTGTTGTTGATAGGTGTTTAGCAAGAATGTATGCACCAATTGGTAGGCCTTTAGGCATAAGCTTCTTGATTTTATAGTCAATCACTCGTGCCTAAAGGTAATTTTTTGTTTTTACTTTCAAATTGTAGAGTTTTTTATCTGAAACTTATCTAATGTGATTCATTAATCATTTGTGTTCGTATCGTTTATTGCTGAAATTTGTTAGAATATAGAAACGAAACCAAGATAACTAACAGAATAGGCAAAATAGTTATTTCACGTACTATTCCTATAATTCGGGCTCCATTTAGTAATTGAGTTATACATTTCAAAAAAAAAATGATGTCAAAATAAAGACAATATCATGATTCCATATTCCTCACTTGGAGGAACGAAATAGTGCTTTGAGTATATTGTTAGATGTCATTTTGTGCATCATTTCGAATGGGATATTGTTTACTTTTTATTTCTTTTATTTTATGAGGAATAAAGTCAAACATTTTACAATTGTGATAACGTGGTTGATCTGTAGGCGCTAAAGTGGAGTTGATTCTTACCAAAATAATTTGTTGCAATAGTTAACTATAAGTCGTAACGTGAGCATAACAAATATCAGTTTAGTTCAATTTTAATAAGTTTAGTTCAGTTTAGTTCAGTTCTAATAAGTTCAGTTCAGTTTAGTTCAGTTCTAATAAGTTCAGTTCAGTTCAGCTCCAATAAGTTCCAACATATTAAAGTATATCTCCTATATAAGCTTTTCTAGTATAGGTAGAGTTATTATATAACAAGTATTCCTATTTTGTGTAGGATTATGATTACTTGTATTCCTGATTAGTATATGATTAGGATTAGTTCTCTTATATATATATATGTGTGTGTGTATTGTTTCATTAATTTAATAACAAGGATTCTAAGAGTTTTACATGATATCAAAGCTAATGGTTCTCCTTGTTCACTTTCTTCCGTCCTAGTTCTTCTCAATCGATTTTTTTTTTCATGTTTCGTTTTTTTTCATAATCTTTGACTTCTTATTCTCTTGTCTTCTTTTCTTTTTCTTCTCTTCTTATTCTTTTCTTGATATCTCAGGTTTTTCAGTTCTTCTTATTCTATATTTGGTTCATCGGGTTCTTCAGATTCTTCGACTCTTCCTATTCTCTTCAAGGTTCCTCGAGTCTTTCGGCTCTTCTTGATTCCTCAGGCTCTTTAGTTATTTCTTTCTGCCAGCAGTGTTCTTGACAGTGCTTTGACAATTTAGTTCTTTATTCTTCTTTTTTTTACAGTTCCTCGACTTCTTCTCTTCTTCTTTTGTTACTCGGGTTCTCGGTCCTTTCTTTTCTTGGTTCCTTGGGTTCTTCAATTCTTCTTTTCTTGGTTCTTTGAGTTCTTCGATTCTTCTTTTTCTTTTCTTGGGTCTTCGAATTCTTCAATTCCTCTACTTTTCTTGGCTTTTCTAGTTATTTGATTGTTTTTCTTTCTCAATTCTCAAATTCTTCAGTTCTTTCTTTCTTTTGCCTCATGATAGTTGACCCCTCCTCAGTTGCATCTTCAATCAGTCCCTCTACACAACGGCTCTCTTTTGAACACCTTAAAGTCGACATACTTCAATGATATTTTGTCGAAAGGTTCAATGGTGTTTTGTCGACAAGGTTCAATGGTGTTTAGTCGACAAGGTTCAAAGTATTTCGCCAACAACAGTATTCTTGGCAGGGTTTGATTGTGTTTTGTCGACAACAATGTTCAAAGGTTTTGCTTCGGGTTTCCTTCTAGAAGCGGGTTTATTCCTTTTCAAGTGCAAGTTGACCATTTCATCAATTCCATGCACAACTTGAGGGAGAGTATTAGAGTATTTCTCCTATTTAAGCTTTTCTAGTATAGGTAGAATTTGTATAGGATTAGGATTACTTGTATTCATGATTAGTATAGGATTAGGATTAGTTCTCTTATATATGTGTATTGTTTCATTAATCTAATAACAAAGATTCTAAGAGTTTTACACAACAAACTTATACAGTAGAACTTCGATAAAGTAATATTCTCGCTAAATGAATATTTTTTCCCAGTCCCAAACATATGTATTTATAGAGGTTTAACTGTACTACTACTACAACAACAATAATAATAAATAAAGATAAATAAAAATAAATCTGTAAACAATATTGTTTATTTATTATTAACCCATAAAAAATTGATACACTTTAACAGATAATACTTTTTTGCCATATTGATATCATTTTTAACAATATTGTTCAATATAATTTGTAATAAAATTAGTTGTTAATTATTTAATGGGTAAAAAAATACATAAATATAAATCGTAACAAAATTGTTATATGTATTTGTAGGACTAATATGCGTGTTTTGCATGAAAAACTTAATATATATGTACCTATAAATATGCATTAATTAACTTATTAATGTTTTTTTTGTCTTTGTTGGAGTTATTCAAAGTAAGAATAACTCACTAAGGTTTGAAGGAAACAAATTATCAAAGTCAAGGAAAAAGATTGAAGGTCCAAACCATAAGACTAAGAAGATCATGGACCAAGGACAAAGACGGAGGTCCGGAACAG
>CAOJBJ012279209.1:0-11964 GCA_948291685.1 Euphorbia celastroides | reverse complement strand
ATAAGGAGACACTAGTGGATTAAAGCTCGGAGAGGGTATCCTGGGACTGGAGTAGGCACAGGCTGCTGAACTAGGATAAAATCGCGCTGGTGATATTCTCTTACTTTGTTTTTAAACTAACCCACTGAATACTCAGCAACGCTGATACATCAGTGTCACATTCACTAAGCACTTAAATCTTACACTGAAAAGCTCGCTGAGACTAAACTTCTCAGCGCGCGAGTGTCGGCATCAGCGAAAATCAATCTTCGCTGATCAGAGAGGGTGAAATTAAAAAGACATTAAAACGAATGCATTAAATTATTTTAAACGCTAAAAAGTCATTCACCCCCTCTGACACGTGTTATATTGATCAAAGTACCAACAAACCCTAACATGGAAACATTACAGGAGTCATTTTCTTATCTCAATGACCGTTGAATTATGATGGAATTTTTAATTAATAAAGATAAACGCAACAAGACCTTGATTGAGCCATGTAATGTTGTGCCGTTTATTCAATAAGTCCATATAATAATATGAACATCCACATTAATACGTGAAATCCATTTTGTACCTTAAAACCAAAAAAAATTGTGTTAATAAGAAAATTAATGTAAATAACATGCATACCACCGAGACTAAATGTGCCAAACGAATTAACTTAGAATCTAGACCTGCTCGTGTGGACTTGGCTTGGTTCGAGTCGGATCTAGCTGATTTTTTCTTATAAAAGCTAACTCCAAACACCCATTCTAATTGTATAAAACTTTTTCGGATTTGAGTTAGATTGAGTTTAAGTTGTGTTGGGCTAAATAGGATTATCAAGGTGAGAGAACAAAATATATAATAACATCAAAACTATAAAAAATCATATTAATTACATTATTTTTACAACAATTAAAGTAAAATGCATATTCAACAACAATACATTATTTTTACAAATATAAAAGTAAGAAAACAATCTCTTGACGAGGATTACTTTCTTTTTTCAAATTTAAGAATTAAATATTATATAACATTTTATATAAAAAATTATGTGTTGGTGGGAGGTTATAGGTTCAAAATTCAGCTGTTTCAAGGATTTACTAATTATTAAAAAAATATGTAAATCAGTTTTCAATTAGAATTTCAGATCAATTTCAATTTCATCCCATTTATGGTACGGGCTTCAATGACTTCGAATTGAGCTGAAAAAAACTACAGCGTGATTTTTTCAAACTCATCTCATATACTTTAGTTTTGGACGGGTTAGATTAGCTGAGAAGTAGACAAACATGTCTACCTTGGACTTAATAAGGGGTAGGAATAATTAGAAGTGAGCATTTGATTTAACCAGATTGACTAGAATCGAATTGCTTTAACTAATTTACCGAATTTACATTATAATTTTTATCGAACTAAAACAAAATTACAATAAAAGCCGGATCCTAACTGGCAATAAATTTTTATAATAAAATTATAATACAAATTCGATAATTCGTAAAATTATAATCAAAATTTGATAATTCGGTTGAACAATCCGATTCAGTTTCACCCGTTAGAATTCTCACACTTAGTAAGAATGATGGATCATAGAGAAGCATAGCACGTGCCAACCCACCAGAGAGCGTGAGCTGCTGAGTTATAAAGTTGTCTACTTTTTAGGCCGACACTCTTTGCCCTACCATAAAGCTTCTCTATCCATCTTTTTTTCCCTTTTTTCCCATCTTTTTATCACAATTTTCTTTTCGAGATCTCTTTGATTAATTAATTATCTTTCCATTCATCAAACAAAGTACACTAATTATTGATTTCCTTTTCATATTTTCTTAGTTAATTTTGCGTTCTTTCATCTTTAATTGTTACAAAACTCACTTTATAGTTTAAAAGGATCATCTATTAACTTTAGAAGATATATATGTGAAATTTGCAAATAAATAATCATTAACATTAATATATTATGATTAGAATACTCTTATGATTCATGTACTCAGCCTATCTTATTAAGGGGTGTTTAACTAGAATACTAACCCTTTTCAGATTATTTTTAATCTTCTCCTTTTGTTTTTTTTTCCTCTAATCGGCTAATTCAGTTCGAGGATTGAAGAGGTCAACAACGAGGGTGACTTTTCAAACCACTTTGCTCCATTCACATCTTCAGAAATTGAACTTGGAACGTCATACTAAACTAACTAGTGAATGATTATTATTAGAATTCTTTTAAACTTAAAAAAGTAAGAATGTTGTTGACAAAAATAAAAAAAAAACCTACGTTGCCACTACACCGGGCTCTAGTTGATGCCATAGCCCTAACATTCGAACATACTCTCGCAGCGACAGGCCCACCATTCACAGAATAAATTTAATTCAATTTATTCCGAATAATTATGTATTCACACCAAAATTTCGTTCACAAACTTAATTAAGTAATAGACAACATATATATATCCAAGCTATGATTCCGTATGTATAAGGTCAAGTACTTTTCTAATTTATTTCTCATTTATACTGATTTCCATGTGCATATATTCAGTTTAACTCAATTAAACATGTCTCTTCATAAGTTTGATTTTATAAACAAATAAACAAAAGGCAGAACATAAAAGAACACGTGCGAGTCTAATAATTACACAAACACACCTTAATTTGACATAACAAAAGCATTAAAAAGTATTACCAAAATAATCATAACACCAAAAGTAAAACATTACTTAATTAAAAGAGACACAAAACCCACAATAAAAACCCACTTATAGCTCAATAACGCGATCCGTTACATTTTTTGGCTCTTTCTATAACGGAATTGTCTCTCTACCCAAAACACCCCTCACTCTCACCCCCATTTCCTCACACCACCGTAAAACACAGTAAGGGCATTACAGTCATTTCACACACCATGGGCATAACAGTAATTTTCCGGCCAATGATTTATATAAAGAGAAATCCTGGCCACCTTTAAACACTGTTTCAATGGAAGCAAATACCGATCAGAAAGAGCTCCAGCTCCTTCCATCGCCGCCGCTGAAGTTTCTTCCGACACCGGCGGCGGTTTCTGACTGCGGAGGCGCGGCGCCGTCGCTGGACTTGCAGTTATCGATCAGCAAAACTCCGATTGCAGCTGCGGCGGTGACGGCGGATCGGATTTGCGATTTGGGAGAGGGGAAATCGGTGGAGGCGCTGAGGTGGCAGGCGGCGGAGCATATCCGGCTGGCGGCGATTGAGAAAGCGTACGCCGAGAGAGTGAGGGAATTGACGAGGAGAGAGATGGAGTTGGCGCAATCGGAATTTTCTAGGGCAAGAAATTTGTGGCAAAGGGCCAAAGAGGAAATTGAAAAGGCGGAGCGATTGAAAGAGAGAGCTACGAGGCAAATTGATTCTGCTTGCTTGGAGATCACTTGTCATTCTTGCAGGCAAATTTTTAAGCTTTCTTAATCATTTTTCATTAAGATTAGGGTTTATTGGGGTTGCTCACAAAAAATTGATTGCGGATATGACAATTCTGAATTCGGATATTGAAAGAGGTTACTGTTGTTGTGATCAAATGTTGAGTTTTCATTTTCGTTCAAATTTCGAATATTTGGGAATGGGAATTGGATTTTCCCCTTTTGAAATTTTAGTTTTTGGTTAATGATGAGAAGGGGATAAGATGAAAGTTGATGCAATGCCAATGCCCATAGTTTTTTGCTCACCATTGTGAAATCTGTGTTTTCGATTAATGATTAGGACTTGAGTTATTTCAATTTCAACTCAGACACAATAAGTACGTTTGATTCATAATTGTATTGGAAAATCTGAGTTTTTTTTGCTGATAATGGAAAAATAAGAGTGATAACCTAGTTGAGATCTTGTCTTACATGCATTAACCATCTTTAAATGGACATATTAATTTCTACAAACCGAAATAAGGGTATTTAGGATAATGCTACATTTTAGTAAAGGACAAATGCATCTGAATTCTCCTAAATTTGACCCTAATAGCCTCTCGCTCCTGAACTTTTCCTTAATAAGAATACCTTTAGCTTATAGTGGAGATCATGCGCATGCGTTACATGAAATAGACTATTATATTGATGACATTTAAAAATAGACAATGTGATTTTAAAAGTGTACTACACTAATTAGTCCATTAATAGAGAGTTATAATTAAATTATAATAATAAAACGTCTACCAATAAGACAAGTTACTTACAAAAGGGTAATTAAATAATAATTAATTTAATGACATGACATTCTATTTAGTTGTCTAGATGTGGAAAATCAATTAGACTATCTTCAACATTTATTTTGCCAAATCACCTTGGAGAGAGAAAATAGATCATCTAGTGTAGTAACATTTTTTAGTTCATAGTCTATTGTTTATGTGTCAATACTATGACTAGAATAGACAATCTTCTATAGATGCTTTAATCCCTCATCCCCATAAACTTATCTAAAAGTGCCTTGACACCTTGAAATTTCACCTGTCAACTTCTGATTTGATTGAAAAAATGAATATTACGAAAAATCAAGCTAATCAAAATTTGACACATGATATTTAAAGGGTAAATCAGTGCTTTTCTGTAAGTTAAAGACGGCTGGCTGACTAGTACATTTTTTCAATTTAAGGGAGCAAAAAACTATTAAGAACAAGTTCAATGAGATTTAAATGTATTTGTTCTTCATTAATATTTAATTACTATATAAATGAATGGGTGCTGTTAAATGATTATCATAATTATTACAAAAGAAAATCTTAAAAAGATCATAAACAATCTTGTTTCTATAATGGTAGATTGAAGCTTTTTATAGATACTGGATATTTGGTGTTGATCCTATGTTGTTGATCAACTTTCAGATGTGGAATATGCAATGCATGTGTTAAATGATCATTACGGTTACGAAGTGATTAATTGTGGTTCAGAGAAAATGCATAAAAGTAGCCATACATCTTCTGCAGAAAAGTTTCATTTACATCTCTTTCAACTTAGATAATTAAATATTAAAAAAAAACTTAGCTAATTAACTAGTGGCCACATATTCAGTAGGCAAAACATTTTTTTATTAAAATGTCCCATTACCTAAGAGTTTTGGTGTGGTGTAATTAGGTTTTCAGTTTTAAGCATCGTGAATGTAGAATATTTTCATTAAGAAAACTCAACCACCACAGCTGAAAATAAAACTATATATTTTTGAATTAGAGCTAATTTTTCTTTCCAGAAAAGGGATTGATTCGAATCAAACGACATGGATAATATAAGAAGGTGGGTAAAATTTCTAATTTAGGGCTATTTTTTAATATGTTCATTAAAAAAGAAAATGTTGGCGATGATGAGATTACAAAATGGATAAAAAAATTTATATTAAGGGAAAAAATATACAAGTTGAATAATGTTGAATGTTAAAGGTAAATTGTGTGGTAAGATATAGCAGAAAAAGAATCAATGTTAAGTACATCGTACTGTATATAGGCTGCCTTTTCTGTGTACATGAAAGCAAAGCTGCTTAGCAAACCCAACTTTTGGATTATTTTCCTTTTGATCCAGAATATTATAGACTTCTTCTTGGATTGTTTTCCTCTTGATCCAGAATATTGTAGACTAATTTTTATCGCGCAGTTTGCTTCCATGGAAAATTGATCAATTTGAAGTTTGAAACTAACCTTCCCTAACTGTTAATTTAAATTAAGATTAATTTTCAATGAAAACTATAAGGACTCTTCAAAAAAAAAAAAAAAAAGAAAGAGAAAACTATACATGAATTTTCTTATGTTAATCAAAACCAATAAAAAAAGGCGAAAAGGCAGACAACAGAAATTAATATTCGTATATTTAAACCTTCAGGTCACTTAATTCTATAGTCAAAGAACAATTTAGCTGAAAGCTTCGTTTGAGAAAAAAGGGGGATATTAAATTGTATTTTCTCTGAATTTCCGATGGCAGGAGTCAACAAATACCATCTATATACTGCTTTAATTTAATTTAATTTATAGATGTATTTATTGGTTGTATGAATGATGAAATAATGAAGATGTAAAAGTAGTCAAAAGAGCAGAGTCTTAAGTTCAGAAACTTGATTTTCACAGAAAGGCAAATGAATCACAACAAAAGCTAACAAAATTTCAGCAAGAAGAAGACACATAAAGGGACCATAAATCCACTATATATATATATATATTCTAAATTGGTAAATTACCTATACTATAGGATCAAAAGGTTCTTTCTACTAAACAAACTAATTAAATTCCTTTTAATTTACCTAATTTGCTGCCAACACTCCAAGACTTGCCTTGTTTTCAGTTAATCCACCGGTAATGCATAAAAAATAATTTAAAGATTCATCAAATACTTAAATTTTATATCCCCATTACACCAAATAATTCATTGATTGCTTTACTATGCATTGCTTTCTGCATGATTATTACGATGTTAATAATTATTAAAGTACCTTAGTTAATTGCTTTAAGGTACCTTGATTATTCTAATGATAGGTTCTTTAATAAAAGCTCTCTTTCATGGCAAATTCTTAGTCTAGTGATCAAGACTAAAACCGTGATTCATAATTTTGTAGGTTTGACTCCACATTTAGATTATTGTAAGTGCAATGACACAATTAAAAAAAAAACAAAAGCTCTCTTTTCCACTCTCTTATATGCTAGTTTAAGATATTTATTTCATAGCCTTTATATTTTCTTTACGGAATAATAAACAATATTAGTTAATTTTGTTGTATACCCTAGCTTAAACAAGTGAAATTTCCCCATAGTTATGAGATTTGAAAAGAAAAACTAGTAACCATACCGCCTCCTTGTTCCTTTTTACTTCTCTCTTAAAAAAACACTCTTGTGATCAAAATTTGGATCCAACTCCGCTTATATTGCGAACTTTTGTTAAAAGGAGCGAGCTCTATAAAGGTATAAATAGCTGCAGATTCCACACATCAAAATAAATAAAATTCGAGAGAACGTAATATATAAATGGTGCAAACTGAACCATAATATAATTCATGTAACATTGTTCTGCATGAGATTAATATCACTCATATTTCCACCCACACATTAATTCCAACATTCTCCAAATTAACAGAGTTTCGTCGCAAATTGTACATGTTATTATATCGCACATCACAACACACAGACACTGAATTTGTACACATTGATACATTAAACAAACTTATTAAATTAAAGCATTTTGTCAGATACTGTAGGGTTTAATGTTAAAATCATATCTTGAGTCACATATATAGTACCATTACCAAGCCGGAAATTAAACCAGAGCGGTATATATTATAACAACATAGAAAAATATTGAGCTAGATTCTCGATCTAGTGATGGAATAAAAAGTGTAACTACAAACCGGAAAAAATATTGATCAATCTTAAGAGCAATCAGTAAGATAATAATTAATGTTAAGATAATAATTAATGTCTAATTCAAATTAGCTTTTTTTAATAAATAATAACTTAATAAAAAAAATATAGGTTTGTGAGGCCACAATAAATGCAAACCACAGGATGAAATAAGGGTCCTTTCAGCACTCTAAAAATTGCCGTACAAAACAGCAAGAACTCATCGGAGACATATTGTCTTGTATCTTTTATAGAATTTGAAGTTGATAAATAAAGCTAAAAAGGAGTGTTGTCATGTTATAAAAGTAGGGTATAGTAGTGCTAGTTGTGTTCTATTAATCTAGTCATTATGACATAATCTTAACATTTGTCTTTGCAGATTGTCTTCATACTTCTACTGTACCAAATACTAGTTGTGAGTTGTGATATTGATGTCTATTTATGTTTGTCTGAATTATATGACAACCCCAACTTAACATTTATATTTTATCCAACTTATTATTGGTTTTATTTTTTTTCAAAAATTTTTGTTTTTATTTTTATATACCCTTTTATACCTAGTATTTCTCTCACTTGGCTACAATATTAATCCATAACTATACTTACTGTGGTGTCACTAACATTGAGACTTATTATATTATTAGCTTATGTTTTTGGGTGAAACGTTTTGCTAGCTGGCCGATAGAAGTGACAAAAGAAAAAAAGAAAATGAGACATCGCAGATTCGATAAACAGTCGTAGACTTCACTCGAGGACAATCCTAGAAGTGGGTTTGTGTAGCCATAGTCCCACCCTAACTACTAGAAAGTAATTTTTTCTTTTATATTTTAACCAGATCACACATATCAAGTCGTGTTAGATAAAATAGTGTATCCAAAGGTGTAGAATGAGAAAATAAGTTCTACCCCCGGTTGAGCAAAGGGCCGACTCCACCACCACTTACTTCACTCGATGTGGAGAACATTATAGAATTAGCTGAAATAAATTTAATGCGGCAATATTATGTATAAATTTACAATTTCAAAGTAACTTTTTGTCCGGTTCACTAGGGTTTGACCTGATTACATCAAAATTCGACTCAGCTTGTGAGTCTTCGATAAGAATTTTCTGCATTAATTAATAAGAGTTCGAACTTGAAACCGTAATTATGCAATTTCAAAATACTCACCGCTTGATCAACCTTTAATGGGTATATCAACTTTTTTGCTCTAAATCATAGCAAGCCTGTTAGGTGCTCAGATTTGATCGGCTATAGAGATACCCGTTCATCATTTTGGTGAGAGACACCATTATTATAACATATAAGATAAGTGAATATGTATGCATAGACGAAGAGAATCTCATCTGAGTTCTTACAAAAAGACAGCGCCAATGATAATTAGTCAAACAACATACTATTTCATTTAAAGACCAGACGCAATAGTGGAGTTCGTACCTTTAGTATCATCACTACTGAATTACATATCACAATTAGCCAATTAGGTCATTCCATTACTTTTTTGTTTCGTTACCCATATATTTTTATTGAAGCTTTGATTCAATTATATCCAGATTCAACCTAGATCACACTGTTGCATATAAGTCTCACAACAAAGTATTTATGGATTCACACCTTGAAACTTTACCTAAGCCACATCAAATCTCTTGCCACTTGGACCAATTCTGGTTGATACTTTAGATAGAACGAAAACTTCTAATTTCACGTATTATATTTGTTTGAAGCCACTAATACATGCTTTTGGAATGTTTCCGTAAAAAGTATAAAGTCGCAAACTCATTTTCTAATAAATAGAAAAATTTGTTTCTAGAATATTGCTGTAAAAATTCTTTGACTTGTCATCCACCAAGTTAAAATTTCTTTTCAACTAAAACTTTTAATCAAGGATTCACAACTTTTATTACCTACAAAATGGTGTTTGTCCGAGTCTTTTTTTAGGTTGTATATTGATAGCAGTAAATCCAACTCTGGCGAGCTCCCCAAGTCCTGAAAGACAACACACATCAGATAGGCGACCGTTTTCCGGCGAGACCTATCCGATGCTTAAGTTAGACAGGAATTTGGAGAAGAAGAAAGATAGTAAAGGTGGAGAGAAGAATTACTCTTAGATACCTACTTGGTTCCTTTATATAGTGCATTTGGGAGAAAGAAAGAGGACAATCGGTGACATGGCTCCAAGAGCTTGTCGGGCTACGTCAGCAAATTACAGGTCGTCTGTACCTTGCCGGCGGCGGCTTTGTCTCTTTGCACGGTTGGTACCTTAACCGTGGATTGTCAGTACTTGGCATGTGGCTTGTCCACCTGCCAACTACGACCTTTGGTGGAAGGCGAGGTGGTCGACATCGCCTCTAGCGAGCTCTGTTATCAAATTCGGTGCTTAGTGTGATTTTGGCAGCAACCTTTTCTCTTGAAGCAGACCTCGCTCTCTGGCCGCATGGGCTATGGGCGAGGTCAGCTTTGTAGGAGTTTAATGGATCTTGGGTTCATGATCAACTTATCGGTTTGAGCTTATTTATCATTTTGTTATCATATATATATATAGGGAAATTGTAACGGTTGCTGTAACTTTTAATAGCGTTTATGATTTTGCTGTTTCAGGTTAAGTAATCTCGTTTTTACGAGATTATTAATTGTTTTACGGGATTCAATATTTCCTCTTCTTATTTCCATTGTTTCCTTCTCTATTTCTTCTATTACCTTTTCCGTCATCGATCTTCTTCATTCTCCTTCCACTTTTATCAATTCTCCTTGCATTTGTTTCGATTGAATCTATTTTGCACTTTTGATCTATAAATTTCGCTCCAGATTCCGATTTGTTCATCTTTTTCATTCTTCTTCTAATTTTATCGATTCTCCCTGCATTTGTTTTGATTGAATCTATTTCGTACTTTTGATCTATAGATTTCGCTCCAGATTCTGATTTGTTCAGGTACTTCGTTATTTAATTTTAGTTTTTTCGTTTTTTGTTTTTGCCGATTTCTTTGCACTACTCGCTTTTGTTCACCTATTTTCAGCTTTTATTGCTTGTTTACACTGTTCGTTGTCCATTTTTGTAGCTGCATTACATTAATTATCATATTGTTATGTGCTTGTCATTTGTTTTCATTGTTTCAGTGTAATATTGAACTCAGTATAAGTTTTGTAAAATTAAGCTATTAAAGTAATTTACCTGCATATCTATTGTGTTTTGTTCTTCTGTTCTTTTTGTTTTTCTCAGTCGAGTCTTTGGTCCTATAGCATATCATTTTTGCATTGTTATGACCAAAATATTATCCCAGTTCCAAAAAAAGTATATTATATTTTTGCATTGTTAATGCTTAATTATTATATTGTTTCTACATTTTGTCATTTTTTGTTCGATTTGTTTCTGGTAACAATATATTGTTTTTTTTTGTTTTTATAGTAGTGAATATGGCTGTTTATGGTGTTCTTCTGCATTATAGTGGTCATTGGAATAATGATTACCAATTTATTGGTGGTGAATTAATCATGTGAAATTATCATTCAAAAATCTTGTCATTTTGTTGAATTTAAGAGAGTTATATGTGAGGACCTGCAACTTCATTCTACTCAAACCATTAAGATTGAGTTTTTGTTTCCTAAGAAGGTTTCTTCTTCATTGACACAAGAAACTCCAATGGAAATAAAGAACGACATGTCGTTGAACTTTTATTTCCATGTTCGGGACGGCTCAAGTAGCACGTTTGATTTTCTAGTTTATGTTTTTGTTATTAGCATATCAGATAATATAGTTAGAGGTATGTTCAATTATTTTCCTCAAGAAAAAAGTGAGTCCATTGTGTTTCCTCTAGATACAATAAACAAGCTTGGAAGACCAGAAAAGCAATGTATTAAACTGGTTTGTGAGGATAGGCAGAGAGCAAATGTCATATGTAATGTTTGTAATAATGTTGGTCATAAAAGAAAAACATGTATGGGAGGATATTGAGTTAATATTGTTTGTTAATAATTTCTTGAGAGTTATTGGTAGGGGTGTCAATGGGGCAGGGATTATCCGAAAACTGCGGGGATCCGTACCGATGGATATGGGGAATAACCGAAAATTTTAACCTTATGGGTGTGTGTGGGGGTAAGTGCACACTCAGTAGACATACATGGACGGGTGTGGGTGGAGCAATCCTGGAACCGTGGGGATTCCCGCACCACCTCCGAATAAACATCCGTGAAATTAACCATAATATTTATCTCTAAACTCTCTACACCTCCCATTCTAGTATCATGTATTCTTATTTTTTTCCCTCTAAATTTACAATAGCGTTGTACTTAGACAATTTAGTACTTTATATGCTTACGTTATTTAATTTATCAGTGTGGACTGTAGTTATTTTGTCTGAATATTTTGGTCTTAATGCATGTTATGTGAAAAAGTAAAGTAGATTGTGTTACTTGCTTTATGAAATTATAATACCACTCAATTATTATTTTTTACTTTGTAAGGATACTTTATGTAGCCATTTTTTTTAAATTACAACGGGGATTCCCCGAAACCGCTCCCCCGCTCCATTGACACCCCTATTTAGGCTCCTAAGCAAAATTTTGAAGACACTAAATGGTTTTTTTTTTTACAATAACTAGAATTCAGACGCATAAACACTACTAGCGAGCTGTATCTTTTATCATTATTTAAAAGCTAAGTACAATTTGATTTTAATTAATGTTC
>CAOJBJ012279113.1:0-15777 GCA_948291685.1 Euphorbia celastroides | reverse complement strand
AACCATAATGTATTGTAATAAACACAAGCCCTCATAATTTTTATAAGTTTTGGCTCCAATGTTGTAAGAAAAACAAAATTAAGAGCTCTCCAAGTGCCCCATTTCAGTACAAGTTTAATTGTTATTTACAATTTAATTTCGTGTTATTTTCATGTGCTAGAAACAAACTTAACAATGAAAACCAACGACAAATATGTGGAGTTAGCAATGCTTTTATCAACAACAAATGTTTAATTTAGGTAAATGTTTCTACAAAAGCAGCCAAAACGGCCTTTTCAGAATAGGAAAACAAGTAACCAAAACCAGAAGCTTACAGAGATTTATTCCCCTGGGAAAAATTGAAGTGCTCTATAAAATATATAATTAAAATGAAACTCAATTTTTTAAATTTAGGGAAACCAACATTAAACTCTTATTTTCAACCAGAGAAGTTTCCGATTCCTACAGAAATCATATAATTGCAGCAAGCAAACCAAAAGAAACAAACTAAAACAAATCAAGCTCTCTGTTTTATGGCTCGAAAAAAGCACATGACAAACTATATTCGAAATAAATTAAAGACCGGTACTCCCAATTGCATCTTCAATGACTATCTTTGTTCCATCTTTAACAATTGGAAGCTTAGAACAAGGGATTGTAGATCCCGAGCCAACATCGATCTGATGACATGAAAACAATAAACGAAAATCACTGGCAATTTTTTGTATCATCCTCTATAAGATGTCTAATGGACGTATAAAGAAAAGGGAGTGACATGCATTCCCTTGACATTAGGAGAATCAACATTCCCAATCGGCAATAAAGTTCCAAAAAGCTTCTTATCACCATTGATTTGAACGGTCCTTCATCATTTTTTAGTACTTGTAGGGCCGAGATGCTCTGGTTGGTTTTGTAAATAGTAATCCCCCCATACCGTAGGGGATTGTTTACTAGGGTTGCAACTGAACCGAGCGGCTCGCGAGTAGTTCGAGATCAGTTCGATCAAAGATCGGTCAAAGTTCCGCTTGATAAAGCTCGACCCGAATTCGAGATCGACTCGAATTATTTTGGAGTCAAGCCGAGTTGTATAAGGTTCAGCTCGAAATCTCGTAAGCAGGCTCATATAGTTCGGTTAATTACTTTATAAATTTTTATTAATTTCCTATATTTGGACATCATTAATCCATCTCTCATTAATGATAATCTTAAATTTTCTTGAATAAGAAAAAATTTATATATTTACATTTATAAAGAAATCATGCTTCAAATTCCTTAGGATTTGATTATTTTATGAGAGATTGATTTTCCTTAAATTTATTTTGGACTTCAATTTATTAGTATTGATTTCTTCCAATTCCTAAGAATTAGTACTCTGTGAGATTGCTTTCCTTAATTTTGTGTTCATCCTCATTTTATCAAAATATTGAATACATAAAGTATAGAATTGTTTCAGACAATATTTTCGCCTAATTACTTATTTTTCTATATTATCTGTTTATAAATATGTTTAATTTTAATCTGGTAAAAAAATGTTTTTTTGAAAAAGTAGGCAAAACATTATTTAGATAAATATGGTTCGTTTAGGCTCGTAAGCTCATAAATTCGAGCCGAGCTTACACACGAAATCAAGCCGAGCTAAAATAATTCAAGCTCGACGAGCTTTGAGCTGAGCCGAGCTCAATCATTTTTATATTCAAGCTGAGCTGAGCCTAGGTATGTTCGATCTTGGTTCGGCTCGTTTGCAGCCCTATTGTTTACATTAATTGTCTTCCTTAGCACTTCTTTCCCATCCATGTCAAGCAGCAAAAGATCGCTATACAATTAAGAATTTTACTCATAAAAACAAGACAAGGTAGAGAGATGCTTTCACTGTGTGTGCTTTCATTTGGTTAAATATTAGATTAACCTCCTTGAAGTTCAGTAATGAGCTAAAAATTACTTGGAGATAGACATAAAGGTCATATGCAAGCAAAAAAGAAACCTTATCACTGTCTTTAATCGCATTAATTTAATTCTTTCAAACCATCTTTAACATAGCAGCGCAAGGTCGATAGATATTTCGAACCTACATTTAGTTAAATATTAGATTTTGGAAATGTTGTCATAGTTGCTATCTAGCTCCAAAAGTTGGTCTCACAAACTTTTCATGATACAGCATAAACGGCCGAAAATGGAGCTTACACTAATCAATTGATAAATGCCAAAAAAACTTTTCACAAAACTAAGCTTTAAAATAGACCTGGGAAAGCAATCCCAAAAATACTACAAAGATGTAGAAGGCAAATGAGAAAGTGGAAAATGGTAATGCCTCTAGGGACAACACATGGATCATGAGGAGGAGGAGCAATTAGTTCAGTGTCCTTTTTATCTCTAGTCACTGTATTTCAATTACTTAACCAGACAATTAGACACTGACATGCGTCCACTTCAGAAGAGTGAAAACTGGAAGATAAGGGAGCCTTCAATGAAACATCAAGGAGGGTTACATGGAATCAAACGAAATACAAGGCACAAATTCCCAGGGTTAGATATCGAGGAGCATAAAAATTAAACCAGAACATCCATTTCTAACCAAATAGCTGAAGGTCATTTGATACAAACTCTTGTGCTTTGCTGCAATCTAGATACTCTAGATCAATTCGCTAAACATCCAGTTTGGATATCTGTGTACAAAACTGGGAAGATGGTTGTTTTTCTGCTTTAACTGCTACTCGAAAGATTACTCCATGAACCAATGAATATGCAAATCTGTGCAGTCAACTTTCTTAACCTTGTTTATACATTATAATGTAACTTTTGCAGAATAGGAAACAAATTTGCTGTTTTATTTGGTTCTGTTTGGATTTATCAGACCGGTGAACTGCAGAAAATTCATAATTATCATGTATAGACACAATTGCCACAATCGTAATATATAGACACAATTGCCACTACTCTTTACAACCCAGGGGGAAAAGTAGGAACTAAAGTTAAGTGATGGAAATCAAGTGAATGCTTATATCAAGTATTATGCTGACACGTTTTTGAAATTTGTTGCAGTTTCCAAAGAGCTTTATTTCAAGCATTCTCTAAGAGCAATTAGTTTTTAATTTTTAGAAAAAGAAATTAGAATAATACACTTGCATCATTTTATGAATTTTATAATAATCCTTCATTTTCAGCATTGAATATTTCTGTAAATATATTCTGCAGCGGTAACCTCACCAATACTGCAATTCTCTAGCCAAAATGCTGAATACACCTCTCGTTCATGCACACCATTGTCACCTATCAAGCTGCAAAATCCAATAAATTAAATCTGTATACTTTCTTTTCAACTCATAAGATCTAGCCAGTCTTGATTTCCTGCTGTTTCGATGATTCAACTATCTCAGGAACATTATTTAGCAGCCTATTTATCTCATCTTCGAATACTGCCTTTGCCCGGTTCGTCTTTCCCCCAACAGTCACTGAAGTTCCATCTTGCAAGGCCCATATCTTTAAAGAAAATAGTCGAATTATGAGCAACTTAGTCATCAATGAATAAGACAATCAAAAGTGACAATATTAGTACAGATTTTGAAAGGTTTTTCACCTGAGAGTGAGACAAGTAACTGATGCAAGTTGTCAACATTAGAGCACCGAACCCCGCATAAACTACCGGAACTCCAGGATCAGTCTGAGCAATGAAAATATTTAGATTCAGGTTTGCTTCTATGTCAAAAAAATTCCATTGCACACAAAAAAGTTCTAGTCTTTACCTTTAATTCAAGACCGGTACTCCCGATTGCATCCTCAATAACTATCTTTGTTCCATCTATAATGATTGGAAGCTTAGAGTTTGGTCTTCGAACTCCGGCAAATTTACCTTCTTGATCATATAGAACAATGGATTGTAGATCCCGAGCCAGCATCGATCTAATGCCATAAAAAACATTAAACGAAAAATCACCAGTGAAAAGAAAGTATCACCCTCTATAAGATGTCTAATGGAAATATGAAGAAATGAGAGCGACAAACATACATTCCCTTGACATTAGGAGAGTCAACGTCCCCAATTGGCAATAAAGTTCCAAAAAGCTTCTTATCACCGTTGATTTGAAGGGGTGCCATGGCTAAATTGAACGGTCCTTCATCATTCTTAAGTAGTTGTAGGGCCGAGATGCTCCAGTCGGTCTGGTAAATAGTAATCCCTCCATAGCGAAGAGGATTGTTCACATTAATTGTCTTCCTCAACACCTCTTTTCCATCAATGTCAAACAACGAAAGATCACTATAAAATTGTGAAACCTAGACAAGGGCAAACAATACACATAAAACAAAAATTCACCGGCAATAAAACTCGAAAGGGGTATTTCCATAATTTGGCACATACCTCGCCACTATCATAGTACTCCATGTAGAATTTGTTCACATGAACCTCGGTGTTGAAAGCATCGGTTGGTCTAGATAGAAAACCGGATGGACTCAGTACATCTCCTACAACAAAATTTAGACCTTGAGGTACAGTAACCGATCCTCGGAAGCTTCCGGTAGCTGTAAGAGTGGCTCCAGCCATGATAAGCAGCATTGCTAAATGCACTCCGATAGGGGCGAACCGACCAGCTAGACCCTTGAAGGCATATAGAGACGGTCCTTTCAAAAACACCTATACAATGTCAAAATAACTTATAAAGCCGAATCTTATATCAAAACAATCGAAAATTACAAATCGGTACCTCGTATCCAGCTCCCATTAGAATAACACCGAGATCTTGGATTGAAGCACTAGGCAAAGATTCTGAGAATTCCTGCTTCCGAATGGCGTCAGCTGAGTGTAAAAAGTTCCATCTAACGATACATTTACATGTTAAAAAAGAAGTCGTTTTTGGGAAATTAAGAATCGATTTTGAGACAAAACTATACCTTCTGGCAACCTTCACAAGGGGGATTTGGGTAGTGTAAGTGCAAGCCATTAGAGATGATCCTAATAAAGCCAACATGCCCAAGAAAACCGGAGATGAGAACATGTGATCGAATCCAAGGGTGAGAACCCACCGCCAAGTGAAGAATCCGAACACGGGATTCTCTTCTGGAAATTTCTGAAAATAGAACTCTGGAGATTTCCCTTGATCAATCAAAGTACCTATACAAGCACAGCCAAATACTCCTATTCTTAACTTGGTCCTTCAACTCGATATTTCGGATCAAATAGTATAAATGGGCACATATAAGGATCAATTTCTATTGCTGGCATGTAGCATTTTTGGACTAATTTGACAGCTAATGCCAAACTAAAGGGTCTTATTGATCCTACATGCCAATTTCAAGGGCCAAGTGATTCAAACAGTTTAGCACTTCAATAACTCAAAAGTTCAAATTTTTATGTCTAAATCTTTGAAATTCCTAACTACATTAACACTTTAACTGATTTAGGCACTGAAATTGATATAGCTAAAGAGAATTCAACTTCTTCAGTAAACAAGATCAGTAGCAAACATACCCAAAGCCATTAGGCCAGCAATTACAGCCATTTCCCCGATAGCAAGAGGCAAATTGGACAAAACGGACAAAACCCTCCGAGAAATTCTCTTCACAAATTTCGCCACCGGTCCGCCGCCTCCGCCCGCCGCTGCTTTTCCCCCATTTTCCGAATTACCCTTTCCCGACACCGGCGGAGCTGAATTTGACAAAAGAATCTTTCTGGACGCATTATTGCCCTTGTTCTTGGTATCTTGAGAGGCTTTCAGCTTGCAAGTTACCGTTAAAGATATGATTTTTCTTCTGTAAAGGAAAAATCTTTGAGGGTTTGATTTGGTGGAGTGAACGAGTTGAGGGAATTTGGGGAAATGGGTCTTGAATAGAAATGGGTTTGGGGTTTTGAGAGACCCCATTAATGGAGTTTGCTGGAGCTCTGTGGTGTTGATGATAAAGGTGCGTTCTTTAAACAGAGTGAGGTGTAACCACCATAACTGTTGCTTGTTTATCCTAAAAAAGAAGAAAATATCATTGTGGCATTTTTACTATTACAAAAAAATCACAAATGGTTTAAGTTAACGGTATCAATTTGACTCCTGACGTGTCAACTTTTAAGAAGAGTAAAGCAACATACTCATGCTGATATTTAAAGAAATAAATTAGATTGATGTGTATTTTTAAGTTAAGAAATGCATATAAACTTGTTTATAGTTCATGGTGATATTAGGTATAGTGAGACAATTTAAGTAACTGGTGATACATTATGCTGATAAAAATATTTAAACTTTATTTGCCACTAAATAGTTTAATATGATGAAGTGCTTGGAAGACTACGAGGTTGATATCTAAACATGTAAATAGTTTTAGATGTATAAAACCTCTAAACTAAAATAGCTTGCATAGATCAGTTGATATGGTTTTACGCTACTTTTTCAATTCTCACCTCTGGTCTTGTGCCTTTCACCCCTGGATTTTCAACACACTCGCCTCTCTCCATCTTCTTCTCCACCGATTACTCGACGCTGCCGCTGTCGACGGTTTCTACTCTAACTCTTCCCGTGTCTCTATATGATCCGGCGCCGAGAGGACGAGATCCATTTTCCTCTCGTTTTCCCCTCTCTTTCTCCTGATTTTTGCTTTCGATTGCTCCCTTGCTTCCCCTTTTCTTATGGATTTTGTCTTTCAAATGTCCGGTGCCGAAGCGACCTCGTCTTCGCTCAATTTTGATGCTTTCAACAATGTCGAGGACTACACTTCAGTTAGATTTATTCTCATTTTTCTTCTGTTGCTGTAATGTGGCCTGATTTCCTACTTCAAATGCTTAATAATTCACTTTTCCCTTTTTTCTTTCAAGTGATTGGTTCCTGACAAAATGCCTCAATTTTTGGGCAAATATGAGTTGTAATTAGAGTTTTCTGGTGCCAGAGCTTAGGAAACGGGGATCCGATGTAAAAGTGGTTTCGAATTTGAAATGTGGAAGTGCATATATCTGCCTATGATTAATTATAAACGGATTTCAAATCCCCATACTCATTGGCATATGCTGTACTAGAAGCTTCAATCTTCTTCTGTTTTTTAATCAATTACAATGGTAACCGCATTCGATTTGGATAGCGTCTAAGAAGCTAAAAAGAGTACTACAAACAATACCAATGTAATCTCATCACAATAAAATTTTTCTTGATAAACATCACTGTATACAATAAAAATAAGAAAACTAATTGTCCGGACATTCCTATAATGTCCTATAGTTTCATTTTTCGAACATATAATGTCCTATAATTTCATTTTGCGAACCTATAAAGTCCTATAATTTCATTTTGCGATCCTATAATGTCCTCTAATTTCATTTTGCGAACCTATAATGTCCTATAATTTCATTTTACGAACCTATAATGTCCTATAATTTTATTTTACGAACTTAAGATATCCTATAATTTCATTTTGTAAATATATAATGTTCTATAATGATTTATAATGTCATTTTGTAAACTTGTAATAATTTATAATGTCATTTTGTAAATATATAATGATCTATAATTTTATTTTACAAACATATAACATTCTATCCTATAATGACTTATAATGTAATTTTGTGAACGTACAATGACCTATAATGATCTATAATGATTTATAATGTCATTTTGTAAACTTATAATGATCTATAATGTTTTATAACGATCCATAATGTCAATTTGTAAACCTATAATGATTTATAATGTTATTTCGTAAACCTATAATGATCTATAATGTCATCTTGTAAACCTATACGACATTATAGACAAATTATATGATATTATAGAAAATTTCAATAACATTATAAAAAATTTACGACATTATAGATCATTATAGATTGTTTTAGGGAATTTTTTATAGTTCGAATTTTTTTCGTCAAAACTATGTCATCATGGATCTTGTTTTAAAGATAAAAATAAAACGAACAAAATATTCTAGAGAACCGAGTCCACAAAATCAACGGTTTGAGAGATATAATGATTTTAAATTTCGAAAACCTAAATTAATGAAGAGAGAGAAGGTTGATAGTGACATGTTGAGGAGACACGAATGGGGAGAATGAGGAGGCATAAAATAACAAAAAAAGGAGTAAAAATATAAATAAAAAGTTGAAAAGTAACATAAGTATAAATAAATATGAGTGTGATGTCAAAGTAGTAATATTTTGTAGAAGATGCTATCTCATACAATTTCCCTATATTTTATAGGTGGGCTTAAGTCAAGTTGTGCTTGGGTTTAAATTTCATCCCAACCTTTCTAAAATATATTTTTTTACCTTTTCTAAGTGAAACTCGAATTTATAAATAACTATACTGAGTATTCACAATGAATAAACAATATTAGTTTCTTCATCCAGAGAAACAACATTAAGACGTAAAATTTTTAAATAGCTTTCAAAAATGAAGTACTACAATTATAATATCATTACATAATTTCATACTAGTAATCTTTAATTTGTGATATATTGAATATTAGTAACTATTTGTTAAACTAAATATAAATGTTGTATACATTAATCTTTGGCTTTGGCCTGATTGGCCTAAATTCAAATATTATTTTTCAAATCCAACCTATATAGGTGTCGAGCTTTTTGAACATGTTCATTGTTGTCCAATGTAAAAGTGTTATTTTATTTGAGGTAGAAATATAAATTTGGAACGGTGGTTTGAGAATGTGATACTATGTCAAATGGAGTAAGGTGTGAATTTAGTGTTTTAACAGTGGAGCTCTCTTTTTGAACATGTTCATTGCTGTCCAATGTAAAAGTGTTATGTTATTTTGAAAAAGTCGTCGTCATTTCAAAAGTCTAAAATAGTGACTAAACAAGTTAACTAACAATGTTCATTAACTAGTTTCATAATTTTTCTGGGCTGATGAAATACTCAGTTTTGGCTCCAATGTACAAAATAGCATAACTTGGATTAAAGAGAGCTCTCATATGAAGTACAAATTTAATGTTACTGAAAACTTTATCCCCTATGCCTTATACCACATTATTTCTGGGTGCCGGGAAGAAGAAACATTTCCGAAAATGTTTATCTGATATAAACAAACTTAACAAAAAAACTAAAGGGAAACCAAAACCAGAAGCTTGCAGAGTTATTCCCCTAGAGATTATAAAGAAAAATTCAAGTGTTCTACAAAAATTGTAATTAAAATGAAACTATCTGTTTTAAATTTAGGGATACCAAAATTACACTAGAAAGCATGATATATTCAAAACCGAAATGTGATTTCGACTTTTATTCACCAGAGAAGTTTCCAATTCTGACAGCAGTCATATATTCCGGTACACAAAGTTTGGACCTAATCACCAAAATAAACAAACTACCAAATTAAAACAAATAAAGTTCTATTTATATGTCAGCTTCTACCAATTGAGTTCTCAAATTAAGAGTAATCAATGCAACAGTTCGAGCAAATTGAATTCCGAGTAACATGGCATTAGAACCCAACATGCGCATAAAAAACTATCTTAATGATAATTTAGACGAAGACATCCAAAATCAAAAAACATAACTAGCAAGGTTAATATAAACAGAACATGCCAGAATCTCCAACCGAACCTGAACATGAAATGCTTAAGCATATCAGTATGCTAGCCAGCAAGATTATGAACCTTAATGCTGCAATAAAGAAATAAATTTTTGCACTCAGAACTATAAAAAAAGTCACTGGCAGACATGAACAGGCAACAAATACACTTTGAAAGCAAATCAAGACTTGGTTTCCTGAACTAAAGCTGAACTTAGAACAACAGAAGTACACAACTTCAACCGCATTTCAAACATGTTGATAGAGAAGGCATCAAAACCAAAAAGTTAAAACACTAGCCGCTGACTTATGCCCTTTTCAAGGGTTCTCAACTGCTTTCGAAGTGATATACATGCAAAAACTTTAAAAGACCGGAAACTGAAAGTATATAGTGCCAACCAAGGCATAATAATTCTTAAAAGCAAGCTTGGTACAAATAAATTTAGTTGCTATGGTGAACTAGGGCAACAAAGGTGCAACATGTATAAAAATGAGTGTTACCGACTGAAGATGCTTAAATGGATTAGTGGTCATACAAAACTGAATCAAACTAGAAACTAGTGCATTTGGCAGAAAACTGAGGGGGACGACTGATGGAAACTCGATATTTGATTTATAGAAAACTAAGAACAATAGATGGAATTGATAATGAAACTGAGAAATTACAATGGAAAAGGAAATTGAAATAACAAAAGAAAGAGACGCTCAAGAGCACTCTCTCCCCAGGGATTTCTCCCCTTCTCCAGGCAGTTGCCAAAGAGCCAAACAGAATAATACTAATTTCTTTCTTGCTGCCCAATTCATTCCCCTACTCACACTATTTGTACTACTCTCTCATAACTAACTATGCCACCTGTAATCTTATTTATTCTTCTAGAATAACCTTGGGCTATGGGCTGAATGGGTTCATTGGTTCATTCGAGCCTAGCACTTCTCTATCAAATGATGAGGCAAATTTTGACCACACAAGGACTACGGGAGTAGCATTCAGTAAATCTGAAAAGGCGAAAAAAGGGAAGTTCCTCCAACATTATGAATCACACATGCCAAACAAAAAGTATATTCAAGCCTCTCGTCTCTTTAGATCAATAACTATATGTGTAAATTTGAACAAAGTGCAACCAGAAGAGGGAAAAATAATAATACACATTTACTCATTTAATAGTTGATAAATCATCGTATTATGCACTAACTTATCAGATATCTGGATATAAGGTACCTCCTACATATCATTTTCACAGAAAATGGATGCAGAGAGCAAACTAGCAATATATTATTTATAAGCTCTTAAACAAGCATAGGTTCATGGACAAACAAAGATCTAGAAGGCAATGAGATCAAACTGAATAAACAAAAATATAAAAAGGTCTGATTTCTCAGAAAATGGGTGCAGAGAGATTAAAGTAGCACTTCGTTATTTATAAGCTATTAAACAAACATATGTTCATGGACAAACAGAGATCAAGAAGGAAACGAGATCAAACTGAATACACAAAAATATAAAAAGGTCTATCTGAATTCTGAGCGACATTTGTTGTAGAACACAATATACAAAGAAGTGTGACATCAAGCAGTAATAATCTGTCAAAAAAGGAATCTTAGTAGCCTAATGAAGTACCTCCAATTGAGCAGCTGCTTCCTTATATTGTCTTTTAGAAGCCATCAACTGAAGCTGCTCAACAGCAGAAACTGCCCCAAGACAAAATTGGCATGTTATGGAAATTGATATATAGATTGATAACAAACAATAGAATCATAGGATGAGATTTTAGGGTTGAAAACTAATAACATAGCAAGTATAGAATAAAAGATCGGGAATAACATAGCAAGTATAGGATAAAAGATCGGGATGCATCTCAACAACCAATGACAAAACTTCAACGAATAAAAAAAAGCAATAAGAAATACTCAACAGAGCGCTAATAGAGATGTACACTTGAAAGATCACAGAGAGGAAACAGAAGCAATTATGCCAATTAAAATGTGAATAAATTATGTCTACCAAATCAATGTAAATGTTAACTACATTGCGCAAGATGAAATTGAGTAAGAAATAAAGAAATTGTAATTTCTACATGCAACTTGTTTTGCTCAGTGCAATTAGTTTTGGTCTGTGGCTGAATCAGTATAAAAACTAAATATTTTAGTTTTTAAAAGCTGAAAACAATGATCTTGCAGTTATGATAAGTATAAGGTGGGTCAACAAACTATCTGCTGCTTATAAGGTGATTTAATTGAATGTCACCTACTTATAGGTGACAAGTTCAGATGCCTCCTCTAAACCGATATTTATGTGGTTTCTAATGTTTACAGTCTCAGAAATAAATTACAGAATAAAAAATGGATGATTGTGCACAACATTAGATTGATTTAAAATTTTTATTTTAAGGAGCCTTAATGCTCATTTCTGAAAGACAATATAGTTTTCTCCACATGAGATTATGCAACTTGGAGTCAAGATAGAGTTGTGGATTGTCAAGGTTGCCAGGTTGGTAACTAAAACTCAAGTTAGTGAAAGATATGGAAATTCAGCCGCACGAAATAGGCTGCATGGAACAGATTATTACATCCGAAGATAGATAGGATTAACTTTTCACTAAATAGTGTCCCTAGTGAACATGAAAAAGGTTCAGATTCGATATGGGAGCCGACTATAATTATTCAACATCACCAAGGAAAGAAAAATGGGCTGGAATGCATGCAACTTGCTGTCATGGTCAACAGAAGACTAGCCTCGAGCCACCAGTATTCGATTGATATAGAAAATTTTGTTTATATTTTCTTTGAGGATGCACAGGTACTGGTTTACAATTACTATCATCATGTATGGATGCTAGGAAGATTTGAATATTGTCGAAATGGACATGATAACTTCCCCAAAGGTCCTTGTTTCCAAGGGGCATATGTTTCCCAAATAAAGCACACCTCTGTTATAATTGTAACCAGTAGCATGAAGACTAAGAAACTTTAATAAAATGGCATTGAATGTATGGACCTCACACTATTCTAGGAAAAAAGTAGGGAAGTCTTATACCATCGACATGCATAACGAATAGCCTATCAATTTAAGGCCCATTTCGTTTTCCATGTAGTTTAGTAAAACACATTAATATTAGTCATTCAGCTTCAAAAGAGAATCATACTGCTACTAACAAAGTTAAGACCCAAAATGTGCTACCAAATTTTCTTCCAAGCATATTGCAGTGATAACAATTTATATTAGTGATTCAAGAAAAACTAGAACAAACTTAAGCTTTTGGTAAGCCGACGTTACTAGTTATCCAATTTAACAACTTTCACAACTACATCCCAACCAGAACAGATGTCTTCATTCCATCTTAGAGAAGTCAACTATAAAATTACTTCCTTTGTACATTTAAGTAGAAAACACAAAATAAAAAATCCACGCCAAAAGGGAAAGTAACTAACCCAGCATAGTTAGACGATGGAGAGCTGTAATAGTAGTTGTTATGTGCTTCTTTGCAAAGTCCAACTTTTTTATGTCCCGACATATTTCCTGAACCATTGTCTCACTTTGCTCAGCTTTGTTTTTTATTTCTCTTATCTTATACATGAGTTCCTGCTTTCCAAAAAACAAAATATGTTCAACAAGAATAACCCATAGAAACAAATATGTCATATGTAGAGACAAAATGAACTCTCCTAATTCATGTTGCCAAAACTCAAGGCTGAAGATTAAATTTTTCAGAGGAGAAATTACTTTCCTACACAAGCAAAGGAAAAAGAAAAATTATTTTGCATGCTCACCTCTACAGCATGAGTAGCAGCAGCAAGATCTTCTTTAGCCTTGGTTCTGGAATTACTCTGTACAAAGCCGTCAAATACTCAATGATAATGTGGGTACATGTGCATTTCAAGGCTTAATAATACAAGGAACAAGCTCTATCTACTTCCCTTCCCATTAGAGCCATGCCACCGATTGATTAAGAGGAATTTTATGTTGAATGATTAACAGTAAGATCTTAACAAAAATTTAAAAAAAAACAACTGCTTAGTAATTTTGAAAGATTCCACATGGGAAATAAACAAGATTAAAAAGTAGCAAATAAGTGGTGTTGATTGGGCCTCAACAAAAGCCAACTGATTTTGTGTTAGATGGGTTCAGCCCTACTTATGTGCTAGCTCAACTTTCAAGCTCAACACTCTCAAGGCTCAAGGAAATTCTAAAGTAATTTTATAGGAGCTTTGGGTAGGTTTCATCACTATTACAATTCTCGTTTACCTAAAATAAAAAATTTTTGGCAGTCAAAAAGACGTAACATTTCTTAGAATTGCTAGTACTGACAACAGTACGAAACTTAGATAGAACAAGTGAAATATAACACAAGTGTTCCTTTAATATGTTAAAGGGTCAGGGGTTAAATTAAGTTTCTATATGGAATAGGCTAAAGAAATTGAAATTGGGTACTGCATAAAAAGAGTACAAATCTGCACAAGGAATCGAGCACAAACACAGGGTTCGAGGAAGCACCGTAGTACGAGCAGTTAATTGTATATATTGAACAAGGTGATTAACAAAAACTTGCATGTAAATTAAAAGGTATATCTTTCAATCCTCCAAAGTTCTACTATTCTATGGAAAGCTACAAACACTTTTCCAACAAGAGAATGTCTGAATTTGATGAGAACACATTTCAAATGAGAAATATGATTGATGAATAGTGTATACAATAAAACAACAGAAAAGAACTTATCTTTGTTTAACATGTCCAAAGAGCTTCCTTTTCTTAAGTGAAAACAAAAATGAGGGAAAACAACAATCCCGAAGTGACAAAAGTAAAAATTATAACCTGTTGGCGAACAGCAGCAAGTATTCCTGCATCAACATGGCGAATCTCACTGTGTATCTTTTGCATTAGTGGCTCCACACCAGATAAAGATGCCTCTGTATATCATTCATAGTTCAGAGTGTTACAGAATGACTAGTTTTACAATACTAAATATGCATCTAATAAAAACATTTACGAGTCACTGGCACGTAAAGAAAACTACCTCTTCATCTCACCAAAAAACTAGAAAACTGTTCCAAGTGCACAGTTGCACATAATGAGCTCTATTCCATTACTTAAGAACTCAGACTTAAACTAACTTAATTTGTGGGGGATTTTTTATTTTATAGTCTAATACCAAAGCGGCTGATATTTTATCGAATTCATGAGCAGAATTGCTGCAGGACCCGGCAAAGAAAAAAGTTCAAATGTAACTTACAATTCTTTTCATGAAAAAACTAAAAAATTGAAATCACCATCAGAGTTCGATATGACAAGCATTGTTGGTACTAATTAACATCAGAGCACATCAAATGAAAAGATATATTTAGCCGCCAAATTAGAAAAAGAACTTCAAAGATGTTTGGTAAAGGGAGAAAGATGATAAGAAGATACTTTTAGTTGCAAAGCTAGAAAGGAAGTTTAAACAAAGATTTATACAGGGAGTGAGATGGTCATAGGAGTAACGAGTAAGAATGCTAATAAGGATTTGGATTCTGTTTTGTATTCAAAACTCCTTTAGAAGGACTATATTCCGAACACTAATAACCTATAGGCTTCAGATATTCTAGCATAAGTACATCTGTTTTTATGATTGTCTTTAAAATGAGGCAGCCCAATCTCAGAACTGATAGGCTGCATGTAAGAACAGAGAAATGAAGACAATGAAATTGAATTCATTATCATTACAGCAATAATAGATATATGACTGGCATCTTTAATCGAAATGGATGTGCTTCCAATTTGACTAGGTACAAAGCGTATATGTTGTGTTGATAAGAACAAGACTTTCAACTGGCATAGATTGACTCTAATAATTGCAGAACTTTAGTCTTCCAGCAGTTATTACATACCAAAGACACTCTCTTCCTCTAACTCATTTTAAAGACTTTCTAATCAAATAACAGTGAATGCAACAAATATTCAAGAAAGCAAACTGATCTACTGAATACAGAAATCATTATCAGTCCTAACGAAATAGAAGAAGGAAAAAGCAACGAAAGAGAGTGACCTGTAGGGAACATCTGATTGATATAATCCAGTGCGCTGGATTTGTCCATTGCAACAGAGAATTGGGAATGCTGCCAGTTCTATTTTATAAATGAATGGTTTTCTGCCAAGACCTAGCAACGACTGTAGAGCTTCTGATCCATCAATTTGTCGAGCAAATCAGATCGGGCAATTATACAGTAAAGGGCAAATCGGTGCTGTTGGCTCGTTTCGCGCGACACAGCGGTGGTTCGCAGTAGAGGAGCTAGAATCGAGTATTTGGGTAATATTTCAGATATGCAAGGATATCGCA
>CAOJBJ012277498.1:0-12147 GCA_948291685.1 Euphorbia celastroides | reverse complement strand
GTAATGAGGTAGATTTGGTAAGCTCGCTCCGGGCACCAAATCAATGTGGTGCTGGATATTCTTTAAGGGTGGTAGTCCGAATGGTAGCTCCTCCGGAAACACATCACTATACACCTCAACGAGCTGCTTCACCTTGTCCGTGACCTCGCTGCCTTCCTGAACTGATCTTCCCAAGGTGATTCCTACTACGAGGAATACTTGTTGACTCTCCTCGCACTCCTTCAAGAATGCACTCCTGCTGCTACATATGGCTATGGTGCTTCCCGAGCTGTCAGGGCGTTCTGACCGGAGTGGGTTCAAAATGTACTTCACCTTATCTTTGACGAAGGTGTAAGTGTTCTTCCTCCCAAAGTGAGTAGCATCTAGATCGAACTGCCACGGCCTCCCTAGCAAGATGTTGCAAGCATCCATCTCCACTACATCACAGTAGACCTCATCGATGTACCTCCCAATCGTGACCGGTACTCGGTATCTCTGTGTTACCTTCAGCTCGCCAACATTCTTGATCCAACCAATCCCATAGGTTCAGGATGGGTTTCGGGAATCAGGCTAAACTTTCTGGCAGTTTGTTGGCTTATGATGTTCTCTTGGCTTCCGCTGTCAATGATCAAGCTCCACTTCTCTCCTCGGACTAGGCATACAGTCCGGAACAATTGGTTTTGTTGACCTTGATCACGTCGGTTCGACATGAGCAGTCTGCGTACTACATACACTCCTTGTCGATCTTCTTCATTTTCCCCATCTAAAGGCTCGCAATACACTTCCTCTACCTCCTCTTCTGATTCTCCTTCTTCATCTTCACATCGGGCTGTCATGTTAACAGCCTTCCTCTTAGGACATTCATTGGAACGATGTCTGGGCTCGTTACACCTAAAACACCTTCCCGGAGCCGGTCTGGCATACAGGTTGTTTGCCTTGGTCGGCTCGAAGCATGACATTAGCTCGCTTGGGGTAGCTAGCTGGTGCCTTGCACCATGAGTTGCTCCAATCTCGGCTCGCAGAAGCCTCACCTCGTTCGGGTGGTCTCTGCTGGTTTCAGAACGAGATCGCTTCTCCTACTGGTGCTCTCCGAAACGAGTTCTTAGGGCGAATCAACTCCATCTCCATCTTAAGTGCCAAGTTTCGAGCGTCTTGGACACTTAGCACCATCTATACGCCAATCTTCTCCCTTATGCTTCCTCGCAACCCATCAAGGTAACGGGATGCTCTCTACACCTCGGTCTCATTTAGTCCGGCCCGAGCTGACAACCTTAGGAACTCAGCTGTGTACTGGTAGATGTACTGCTCGTAATCAGGGGGTAAAAATCTTCCTCTCAACATCGTCTTCATCATTTTCCAAGATCTTATAGGCTCCCTTCCACTTCGCCTTCTCTACTCGTTCATTTGTTTCCACTAGACTGATGCTCCTCCTTTGAGTCGGTAGGCAACTAACTTCACCTTTCGATGGTCTGGTACTCCAGCGTAGTCAAAGAACCGTTCCACCTCAGTGAGCCAATCTAGGAAACCCTCAATGTCAAGGTCTCCACTATAAGACGAGAGATCGAACTTGATCTTGAAAGAATCATCCTCCACATATCTCCTCAGCTCGTCTTCCAACCGTCCTCTACCTCGTGGCCTCTCACCGCGAGCGCGCACATGATCTCCCCGACCGTAAGGCAGGTCTCTAGGGAAATCATCAACGTACTCTTCCTCGCTACTTTAATCATAGTCCGCCCATGGGTCTACTTCGTGTCGGGCTGGGAAGACTGGATCTCGAAGGGGAACTTATGGTGGTGGTAGCAACGACCTCTAAGGAATCGCGCCAGCTCCTTGCACGACCTCGTTCGGTTTCTGGGGAAGCTCGTTGTTCGGAGCTTGTTCTTCTTGGGGATTCGCTTGAGGTTGACACATGATCCCAATGAGCTCTCTCCTGAAATCTGCAAAGCTCGTGGTAATGGTGTCCCTTAAGCTTTGAGTCTCAGTTCGGAGATCTTGCCGAAGATCAACCATCTGTGCTTCCAACGTCTCAACTCGTTCTGCATATTCTTTTGTTGAACCATGGCGTCGTGAGTGATCTAAGGGAACAACCTTAGGCTCTGATACCAAACTGATAAGGATCGCAGGCGATCAGGGTGAAGGTTTTTACGTTAAACCAACAAAGAGAGTAGTTCGCAAGCTGACCTTGCTGGAAAATGGGTTTTTCCTAAGAGTTTTCAAGCCGCACTTGAAGGTTAAAAACTAGATAAAGGGAGAGCTGAACTCTGAAATTCAAGTTTGATAGATGATAAAAGTTATCTTACAATGAGAAGTTGGGGGGGTATTTATACCCAAACAACAAAATATCTAACTAATAGGATAATGCCATTTGGCAACTAATAAGACAAAACATCAACATCATCAAGATTTTATGGGATCTTGGTCCTAATCTACTCATTGGGTCAACAACCCTACTAACTTGTCGCAATCATAGGACTGATCCTAAGACTGACTTGTCATCCTGTTCGTCAGGCTGCTAGTTGACTGGTCGGGTTGAGGTCATTTGATGAGCTCATCACCTGGCTGGCTTCAAATGGTCGAGCTGGCTGTGGGGTGCCGAGCTGGCGGGTGAGTAGCGAGCTGACCTAGGGTGATGTCCCCATCAGTAGGGGCTGAACCCTATCATGGACCGGTCATACCCCAAAATCTCGGTGGCGAGAGAGCTGGGTCGGCTTACAAAGGCTTTGTCGTTTGTGGTTAAACACTATTTGGCCATCTCTGAGCTGCTGACCATGAGAGATCGGCGTAGTCCCAATTTGAGGGTGAAAATCGGGCCTTACTTATAGACCATTTCGGATAATACTATGTGCAGGGGTTTGGGGCCACCGAGGAAGTGGAGGTGGCCGATGAGGGGCCATGAACCACCAGCTAATGGGGCTTTGGGTGGTTTGCGGTTGTTAGAGGTTAATCTTGAGATCAAAAATAGAAACGAGAATAAGAGGATAAGAAGGGAAAGGGCGTTGGAGTAGAGTATATCCATTTTTGGAAATAAACAAGTGCAATGAGCTATGGCCACCGCCTGGGTTTTATATATTTGGGGGGAGAGAGAGAGAAATCAGGGGTTGGAACTTGGAATTGTAGCCTAACACGGCAGTTCGTGGGTAAGCAATGACGGATTTTCAATTTTTGAACTTTTTTACCAAATCTCTCTTTTGATTTCTTCTTTGGGAAACAAAATTATCATATCTTTCATTCAATATATTGTTGTCGTGTGGGACTACCTAAGCCCATCTTCTTTAAAAGACTACTACTCAAATGTTATTACAATTTTGTTTTTAAAATTGATTACAAAATGTATTTTTGGCTCTACATCTTTGTTGCTTTTCATTTTTGTTTCTTATTAAAAGAAAATAGATAGTGATCGGTGGGGTGGGACATTTGATCAGGTTTAAATAGTACCATTCTTTGGACAGGTTGGATTAGATCTTCGTCGGCTTTTTCAAACCTTTTACCATAAACATCAATCCAAATACATTGCGGCTCATGCTTTAGAACGTCAAGCTTGAACCAAAACTCAAGCCACGCTAATGAGGGCATTTTCATGTCCAGTCGTGTAGTTTTCTTCATAAATATATGGCAAATTAATAATTTTTCTTTTTTAATAATTAATAAATCTTAAAAAAACTGGGTTCGAACTCAAAATCTTTCACCATCACATTAAAAGGTAGTCCAATAAACTAATAATTCTTCTTTATTTTCTAAGAACCCAACTTTAATCTATGGTCATTCCCACTTAAATTAATGTAGACCATTTAATCCAATGTCAACTGATATAAATCTTTTCAAATTATTTAATAGATAAAGGAATTAGTTGCAGTTGTTAAGATCTCGATAGACTAAAATATAGAAAAATCGGTATATATACTGCAAGCATATCAATAAATAATAAAAGAAATTATTAATTCTCTTCATTGCTTAAATTCTCTTCATGAAATCTTCTTCGCTTTATTCCGATTTCTTCAATTTTTCTATCTGTTTCAACCTCCTTCAATCTTTCTTCTCTTTGTTTTCAACTTTCTTCATTTTCATGCAGTGGTTGCTCCTTAATTATAAAAAAATAGTTAAAAGAAAATCAATAACGTAAGTCGGATGTAGGTTATGGTGGCTTTATTTTTTTTTAAAGTTAAGCTTATTTTGTTTTTCATCACCATTGAATTAGTGGTATGAAATACAATTTAATGATGATTGTAACAAAGTAGAGAAAAAACAAAGTCACTAAGTAGTTAATGATTTAAATTAGAATATAAATCCTTTATACAACAAAAAATTTATAACAGATGATGTTAAGGACTTTATATACCTTATTTCAAGCACTTCATATAAATGAAAATAAACAAAACATGTGGTACAGATTATGGGCTTTATAAATTGTTTAAGTTTCTATACGGAAGAAATATCAAGAGAGAATGTTGTGATCAGCTTGTTTCTTGAAATGTATTCATTTTTTTATCAAAATAGAAATTCATTTCATAAATATCCAAAATAATAAAATATTAGATTAAAATAGTTTCACCTGTTTTTATAGTGATTCTAGAGAGGTTTCATAGAAAATTGCAGTGACAAAAAATCACTCAGTCTATAGAAGCTCTATAGATCACAATAGAATTGAAACACAGTTCAAAAGAGTATCAATAGACACTCTATAGAATGTCAATAATAGAATGTCTATTGACACTCTATTGAATTATAAAACACTGAGACTTGGATTTATAGAGAGTGATGACAGATAAAGTCAATCGGCGGTGGTTCGATGAGATCTAGAGCGGCTGCAACGATAGGCCCTAATTCGACGAGATTTGGAGTGGCAATGGCGAGGCTTGGTTTGATGTGATCTAAAACCTGGTGGCAGTAGTGGGATCTGGTTAGACTAAATGTGGAGAGCGATGATGGTTTTGCTTTTACCGGCGGGGTCAACAGCAAGATCAACGATGGGAGAAAGATTGACGACGAGATTTGGTGATGTTTTATGCCGGATAAGAGGCGCGACTTGAACTGCGGTTTTTTTTGGAGAAGACACACTACGATAGTCTTCCACGGCGGGGGGCTTCGATGACGGGATTTTCAATGGTGGTGGGGTGGCGGCAGCGGGCGCCGATGATGACAATATATGGAAGAAGACATGGGAAAAGATAGGAAAGTGGAGCTAGAACGAAAATGGGGGTGTTTTTTTAGATTTTTTTTGTTAAAGTCAGTAGTTTTATTAAATGTTTTAGATTTTGGGCTGAAGCTAGGACAAAAACCTGATATTTAGCTAAGTTGTACAAAACACATCAGACAGATATGGTTGACTCCATACCTAGTTTAAAGCCTTACATATCACCAAAAATAAATAAGACATTTGGCATAAAGGACTTTATAGCTGATCTAAAGCACTTTATACCAAAAGCCAATAGTGAAACTGGTATAAACTTATCACCTAGTTCAAAGCACTTTATTATACTAATTTTTTTTTTTTACTTTTTGATGAGGAGCTCTGCTAGGGTTTCCCGGTTTTCCTGAATATTTCAATGGTGTCCGAATCTTCCTTCTTTGATCTGTTCCCGGAAGCACTGCTTCCTGCGCCTTCGCACTCATCTATTAACCCTCGTGTTCCTAATACTGCAATACCTGATCCAATCTTACCATCGGTTGTGGCGTCTGAACTCAATTCCGGTCAGAAAGAATCCTATGCGGCAATTGCATCTACATCGTGTTCGGAATTACCTTCGGCTACCAGATCTGCCCAAGCCCTGATCACAGACGCTGATGATGGATATAGGGCTGTTAAAATACCCCAAGAGCTATACGACTCTAGGGTTGCGTCATGTAGAAACTCGGTTGCTGGGAGATTATTCATGTCAAAGGGTAATTCCCCCTGGAAACATGCGGATGCCTCGGTTTGGAAGAGGAATCTAGATTGGCAGTTTGTATCTGTAGGCCTCGATTATTACCATATTATTATGCCATGTGCGGATGCAATTCAAGAAATATGGAGAATTGGTAATCTGAATTTATCTCCAGGCATCATGCGTTTCTTTCCATGGTACCCGGGTTTTGACCCCTCTTCGCACAAGACGATGACCGCTAAAATTTGAGTTAAGTTGTATAATCTCACATATGAATTCTGGGACAAACGCATTCTTGCAGATATTGCTCGTGGTTTCGGAGTGCCGTTGTGCTTTGATAAAAATATTGTTCATGGTGAGTTGGGACATTTTGCCAGGATCCTGGTAGATGTTGATTTGTCAAAGCCCCTGAAAGATCAAATTCGGGTGGACACGGACAATTTTAAATTCTGGATATATTTGGAATATGAACGAGTTCCATCATTGTGCTCAATTTTCCAGTCTCTAGGTCATTCAGCTGCTTCATGTAAGTGTAAGGATGCTCCACCCACGTGTAAAGAGCCTGTAAGGGGTAAATCATTGAACAGAGTTTGGTGGAGGAAAAGGGATCAGCCCCCGAGCCCTACTGCGCGAACTCAGCAGGTGAATACTTAAGAACCTGAAACCTCTAAGGCAAGGGAGGTTGAGGATATGCCTCTGTTACAGGAAAGCACTACGGTGCCAATCCGCAGAGATTGCAAAGATCCTGCTTCTTGGGCGGACATTTGTGATGAAAGTGAAGAGGAGGAGGAAAGCTATAATGAAGAGGCTCTTGCATTGGCAATATCTTCCAAACGTATCACCTTTCAAGACAGATTGAAAAAAGTTTGGAGCAAGGATCAACCGGTTTTGCAGCAATCGGTTTCTGCTAATTCAGAGTTAAGTTTGAGACCGCACTCTGTGGGTCATATGGAGTTAGCTCAACAGCATCATCGGGAGGTGCCTTCCATTGCTAACAATGTTGCGATTATTCTTCCTTTTAAGAATCCGGATGGCGATTGGACTGAAGTTAAGTCCAAAAAGAGGAGTAAAGTTAATTCGGGTTCGAAGAATTCCCCTAACCAATCTTCTGGAAGGGGGCGGACATCCAACATTCCTCAATGATTCGTACTCTTTTCTGGAACTGTCAGGGTATTGGTAACAAGGATACTCAGCAGACTCTTCGGAAATTGGTACGTGATTATAAGCCAGGCTTCCTTTGCTTGGCTGAGCCAAAGGTCATGTTTGCGGATGTTCCACCTTTGTTTTGGAGATCCATTGATATGTCTCTTGTAGAGGTAAATCCTAGAATCCTCCCTTCAATTTGGATTTTAAAAGCTAATTCATTGGATCTTTCGGCTCATGTGGATATTGTTCATGATCAATTTATTTTTTTTCATGTTACTCATTCGAATGCTTTGCATTTTTTTGGTTGCATATACGCGAGTAATGCATATGGCATTAGGCGTCATCTTTATGATGAATTGCTTCAGTTCCAAAGTAGAAATGATGGTAATTGGGTGATTTTTGGAGATTTTAATGTTGTTTTGGGCAGCCATGAAAGGAGAGGAAATCTGACGTTATCTATTTCCTGTAGAGAGTTTCGTTTTTTCTTAGATGCTGGGGATTTCTCAGAGTTCTCATATTCCGGTCCTTTTTTCACTTGGACTAATGGTAGTCATGGTAGGCAAAGGGTGGAAAGTAAAATTAATCGTGTTTTTGACAACAACTCAATGTTTGATTTTTGGGCTCAGGCTTCTTGTGTCATTTTGCCGCGGGTGCAATTAGATCATTGTCCTTTACTCTTCACATTTCAGAAGACCCAACATCGGGTTTCTCGCTTTCGTTTCCAAAGAATGTGGACGGATAACCCTGATATTCGGAAGATCATTCAGGATTTTTGGGGTGGCTCTTTTCCAAATCTTCCCTCAATGCAGTTGCTTTCTTTGAAATTAAAGCTTCTCCTGCCAATTTTGCGCAAGTGGAATTGGGAAGTCTTTGGGGATGTTGATAAAAACATTTCTGAAAGTATGTCCTGTTTATCTCAAATTCAAGAAGAGATTGCAGCAGAAGGTGTCATGGAACATTTATTGGCAGAGGAGCTGGTCGTTCAGGATAGCATTCGTACTCACTTGCATCGTCAAGAGATTTTTTTAAAGAAGAAGAGTAGGGTTCGTTGGTTGATGGAGGGGGATCGTAATTCTAGTTTTTTTCATCGCATGTCTAAGGTACGGAAGGCATTCTCTGGAATTTCGGCTATGAATATTGATGGGGTTTGCTCGATGGATCAAGCTGCCATTGCCGAGCATGTGATTGGATTCTATAAAAATTTATTCTCAGCCTCTGAGGATACTGTTCTTCCGGATTTGAATTTGTTACAGCAGCTTATCCCTTCTCTCGTCTCTGAGGCAGAGAACGATTCTTTACTCATGATTCCGACAATAGAGGAGCTGAAGGCTACGGTTTTTTCTATGGATGCAGAGAGTGCCCCTGGTCCGGATGGTTTCACCGGATCTTTTTTCCAGTCTTACTAGGATATAGTCTGCTTGGATGTGTACAGGTCGGTTTTATGTTTTTTCCAAACGGGATACATTTATCCCGGATTGAATTCAAGTATTATGACGCTAATTCTGAAAGTTGAAGGTGCGATTAACGTAGAGGACTTCAGGCCTATTGTTATGAGTAATTTTACTTTTAAAATCATATCCCGCATTCTCGCTACTCGTCTAGTAGTGGTGGTTTCTCGGATTGTTTCTCCGAATAAATTCGGTTTTGTAAGGGGAAGAAGCATCCATTAATGTATTGCAATTGCTTCAGAAGGTGTAAACTTAATAGATCGCAAGTGCCATGGTGGAAATATGATTTTAAAGTTTGACATTCGAAAAGCTTTTGATACTTTAGATTGGTGGTTCCTCTTACGGGTACTTGCTGAGTTCGGGTTTTCTGATCGGTTCTGTTCTTGGATTCAGAATATTCTCCACTCTGCCAGAATTTCAATTCAGACTGATTCTGGTCTTCAGGGTTATTTCTCCTGTACGAGAGGTGTGCGACAAGGAGATCCTTTGTCTCCTCCACTTTTCATTCTTGCGGAGGAGTTTTTTAGCAGGTTTCTCACCTATCAAGTGGCGATAAAGAAATTGGCATCAATGAGCTACACGGATTCTTCCATTATGCCGACACACTTACTATTCACTGATGATATATTAATCTTTTGTAAGGGGACAAGTGCTAATATGAGGACTTTAAAGGAGGCTATTGATTTATACGGGAGCGTCTCGGGTCAGATTGTTAGTTGGCAAAACTCCCGTATTTGTTTTTAGAAAGGCGGTATCTCTCCAACAATGACAACATCTTCTCAGCCTCATAGGTGTTCGTGAAGGCTCGTTGCCATTCTCCTATCTTGGAATTCCTTTGTTTAAAGGTAAGCCAAGAAGCTCTCACTTAAAACCTATTATGGATGCGTGTATAGCTAAATTGGCTAGCTGGAAGGGATCCACTTTATCTATGGCGGGTAGAGCGGTACTGGTGAAGGCTTGTATTTCTGATCGTCTAATTCATTCCTTTACTCTCTATAAATGGCCAGTTAATCTGCTGCAATCTTTAAACAAAGTAGTGAGAAATTTCGTTTGGACGGGTAGCGTTGAATTACGGAAACTTGTAACAGTTCCATGGCAGATGTATACTCAGCATTTTAATGCTGGGGGAATTGGCATTAAGAATTTTCGCACCCTTATTGAGGCCATGCTATCAAAAATGGCTTGGGGGTTATTGGGAGAGAAATCATTATGTTTTGACCTACTAAGGTGCCGTTTTTTTAGTACTTCATGGGAGATTAAAACTATTGTTGGCTCATCTATTTGGTGTTCCATTAAATTGATTTATCATTTACTTAAGCCACGGGTTTTTGGTTGTTGGGAAGGAACTCCAATTTACTTTTCTGGACCTCCGATTGGATTTTACCGCCAATTGCAGTTCAGTTGAACATTACGACTGTAGAGAGGAAGTTATTAACGGCTAAAGTTTCAGACTTTAGAACAGCGGAAGGTTGGATTAATCTCCCTCCTTTGCCGACTCATATTTTGGAGCAGATCACTCAAACTGTACTGATGGTGGACGAGGACATGATGTTTTGGCGGTTATCGGGTAACGACAAATTTTCAACAAAATTGTGGTATGAATGGAGGACCAATTCGAATTTGCGGGAGCCAATTTTCAGGTTTATTTGGGGTAGTCATATTCCCCCTTTTCATTCGTTTGTTTGCTGGAGAGTACTTCATGGTTATATCCCCACAATTGATGTCTTAATGAGGAAGGGTCTAAATTTGGTCTCTAGATGCGTCATATGCAAGGAGGCTTTAGAAACGGTGGATCATCTTTTTCAAGATTGCCCCTTTGTTCAAACTTTGTGGTAGGCCGTTAGCTCTTTATTCGGGAGAACTATTGTCTTTGGTACGTCAGTCCGGCAGCTTTCATTTAGGCGCAGGATCAGCGGTTCAGTTCTCAAATCCGAGCTCTTTGGCAAAGTGCTTGGGTGAATACTGTTTGGTTGGTCTGGAAAATTAGAAACGCGGTAATTTTTTATAATCAATCGCCTTCCTTGCATGATGCATTGCGTTCCTTGTGGTCTCTAATTAAAGCTTCTGATTCTGTAGCCATTGGCCACATTTGGAATTCCTCTACTGAATTGGTTATTCTCACAACCCTTAGCCTTAATGCTAGGCGTTCTCGTTCTCCAAAGATTATTGAGGTAAGTTGGATTCCTCCTTTACAAGGATGGGTGAAAGTTAACATTGATGCATCGGTACATGATAATATTGGTGGATGTGGAGGGATTTATTGGAACTCTCAAGGGGTTTTCATTGGAGGGTTTGCGTTCAAAGTTGACACTAATCTAGTTTTTCTGGCGGAACTTCAAGCTGCTATCTATGCAGTTAATTCGGCTTTTAATCGTGGTTGGAGAAGGTTATGGTTAGAGAGTGATTCAACTTATGTAGTCACTCTTTTCGCACTCGAAGTCTTCATGTTCCATGGAGTATTGCAGGGGCTTGGGTGGCTTGTCTTTGGAAGATTCAATCAATGCAATTTGTGGTTTCTCATATCTTCAGAGAAGGGAACTCGACTGCAGACATGTTGGCGAATTATGGAAGGATTCATGATGACACCTTTTGGTGGGATACAATTCCCGATTTTTATGTAGGGAATGTTTTACATGATTTAAGTGGTCGAAGCATGTTTCGGTTCAACTAACTCTATTTCCTCGTTGTTATTTTTCTTATCATTTTTAATAAAAAGGCATGGGTTTTTTCAGAATTGTAAAAGGCTATGCGGCTTCTAGGTTATCTTTGCTAGGACGACTTGGTAGCTTATTAGTCATTTACAATTCTTTTTCCCTCATAACCAATTATATAAAAAATATATTATACTAATTAAAAAAAAAACTAATTTGTGAAAAGGATTTTGTATCAAGCTTAAAGCTTTCACACCATCAAAAACCAACAATTAATTAAGTTAGTATAAAGGACTTTATACCTAACTAAAAATATTTAATAGTATTGAAATTTAACAATATAGGTTGTATAAAAGGCTTCATACGTACTGAGTTTATTTTATACCAATAAAACCAACACAGTTAAATTGGTATGATACGTACATGGTTTCAAACACGTTATACAACTACATTGAACTAAAAAGCATGTGGCATAAAAGGGCTATTCGCCGAATCTAAAGCCTTTACACCGACAAAAATCGATAATAGCAACCCTCACATATGCCACCTCACTAATATTATTCCTTTGTTAAGATGAATGTTAGTTATCTTAGTTTGTGATATTGTTTGTTTCGTGAATTAGTTCATGATAGTATTATCAGCAAAGATTGGCCGAGTTCAGGTGGCAAACCAACCGCCTCAACCAAGCCTTGTGCGGCTTGTCGGGGAGCGCCAAATAAAGCTGAGTAACGGCAACAAGATTAAAAGCGGCGGGTCAAGGCAACAGTGTTAGTTCAGTCGGTGTCGTGAATAAAAAAGGAAGTTTGCTGTTTAGGCAGCATAGACTCCTAATTCGTAAAGAAATTCATTTCCCTTGTTCAGCAAGGAAAGAGCATTGATTGAGTCCTAATAAGGAACTAATTCCGAAATAGGTGAAAAAGGCCTAAATAGCCGAATCCTAGTGAGATTCGGATTTCCCAAACAAGGTGATATCAGCGCCTATAAATACCCAACAGCCTAAGGTAAAGAGGTACGAAATTCTAAAACCCTAGCTAAAGTTCCGTTCTTTTCACCCCTCAAAAA
>CAOJBJ012276968.1:0-10084 GCA_948291685.1 Euphorbia celastroides | reverse complement strand
CAGATGTCAGAAAATCAGCAGCAAGAATCTTGTACTGGTCGGTGGCTGTTTTATGATGATCCAAGTTTACCTGTCTTCTCTCCTCAACAATTTTCATCATGGCCAGATCAAGGTGATCAAACCGAAAATCGATTTCATGATGTTCTTGAACCTGAGAAGAAATATAGTCCTAGGTAGCACGGACACGTCGACACAAAAATTTTCAAAATATATGTATTTGGACACGGCTGGGACACGGCGGGGGAAAAAAATTTTAAATATTAATTTCTTCATAATAAAATAGTACCACCGCATAAAGTCATATAATTATTCATAATAAGTCTTACAAAGCAACTAAACACAATGTTCAAAAACTAACGAGAGACCTAAATGACAAACTTTCATTGTCCAACACATCATTATCTTAGAAGATGCCTAATTAATGTTGGAACAACCTCATATGGTTTGCTTTACTTCTAATTGAATTATATATCAGCCATTAGATTGGGCTACAAGTAGAAACACATAGCATTTGTAGCATGACAGTATTCTGTTATAGTGACAACTCAACTCATAAATTAATTGTTGATAATCAAGTAAAGGGATAATGTTGGCCATGGTAATGAGCAAACGGTACTGTATGTATAATAATTAAAGTGAAAGAGATGTGCAACTCATAATACTTATCTGGCAGCTTTAAAGAAAAGAGTGGAAAATGTGTAGCATGTCTAGAGTTTGATGGGTCAATTCATTTTAAAAGCCAAAATGAAATTCATTCAGATTAGAAGATGCATTAATGTCCACGACAAGAGACCTTATGTGTGTCCAGTGTGTGTCCGTGAGTGTGTCCTAGCCGTGTCCGATTTCAGAAAGCTGACGTGGCGTGTACTTTTGAATTTCAGCGTATCTGACACGTGTCAGACACATAGACACTCCTACACTTGGCGTGTCCATGCTACCTAGGATAAAACAAGTCCTTAAAGAGTATTTCCCTCCTTGAAGTCTATACTTGGCATTTATCATTATATCTAGCCCGATCACTTTTGGCATCTTAGTCCAGTATAATCGTATCATTGCAAGAAAACAATAACCAGAACAACATATAACAGCTCTTATATCTGTGATTGTTTCAAATCCAAATGCAAATATTTTCATCGTCTACTGCAGTAGAACATCCTTTTTCATAACTTTGAAACAGGTAGACCTGCCATAAAGGAACAAGACGATAAAGTCAAATGAAGCTTCAATTGCCCAAAGAAACTGGTACCAGTGTTCGAAAGGTAGATAAATATTACCCAAGGCTTTTGCATTCACAATGCTTGGACTTGCAGCTGGAGGAGGAGCATTCTCATTCAAGAATGGCCCAACTTGGTTCGGGTTTCCCCATACTGGGTACCCTTTAATTTGCCCCTGCATTACAATTTCACAAATTATGATTTAGATTATTGGAATAAAATGTCTGCCACTTGAAGTAACTAGTTTTGAACTTGTCCCTTACCAGAACATTCAGAGCAGTTAAAGTCGCCATTCCTTCGCGAGTCCACTACAACCACAAAGCCACACACATAAACAATAGTAATTATCGATGTAGCATATAGCTTACCGTCTGCCAAATGAAGGATTTTCCAGCTATAAGCTATCGAGTTCAAATTACCTTGGAAGCAGAAGCGATGTGAGGTACAACAATAGCATTCTTCATTTCTGCAAGTCCCGGCTTCATATTAGGTTCATCCTAATCCAAAGAAACCAAACCGTTAGAAATAAGCCTAAACCATAACTCTAAATTTCATGAGAGCCACTTCATATTTTACCTCAAAGACGTCAAGGCCAACACGAAACATAGGGTTCTGTCTCAAATGCTCTACAAGTGCTACTTCATCGATTACAGGACCCCTACTACAGTTTATAAGGATCGCTTCCTAGAAATGTTGATTGAAATTTGGAATAACCCATCAGTAAATTCTTTCCTTGTAAGTTGATATCATTTCAAATTTACCTTCTTCATAGTTGCAAGTCTTTCTTTGTTGATCAAATGATAAGTTGTCTTATCCAAGACCGGGTGAAGACTTATCTGCAAGCCACATCAATTGCAAATATCCGGTCATTTAATAAAAACTTCCCCTTTAAATATTCTACTAACTTCCAGCAGGTCTTACCACATCTGCTGTTTGAAGAACCTCATCCATACTCGATGCTCTTTTCCAAGTAACGGGTTGTTCACCATTGGCCTTTAAGAATGCTCCATAAGCTGCAATTGAACGCCTAAATTACATTACAAACCGAAAAGTAAAGCTAGAAAGAAATCCATTTCAAAGATAACATCAGCATACCTGTCACAAAGTTTTCAAGCCGCTTGGCTTGGTAAAGATCGAAGTAAATGAGATTCATTTTGAACCCTTCAACCTATCACGACATTAAAAAAACTGAAAATTAGTCAACCATGAAAAAGTGCCTAATTTGTTCAAATGAAAAACGACTACCATCATTCTCGCATAAGCAGATCCAATTCGACCAGCTCCTATGACTCCAACTGTCTGTCCTTTCAGCAAGTTCCCCACGAAACTACCGAATCATCAAATCCAATTAAAAAACTCACATTAATGGAAACTTATAGAATCGATACAAATCAGTATTGAATTAGAACATACAGATGAGGAAGCCATCCATCATATAAGCCGGCCCTCGTAAACTCATCAGCTTCAACAATTCTTCTAGCAGCTGCCAAGGTAAGCGAAGCTGCCAACTCTGCTGTTGTTTCTGTAAGAACTCCCTGCAGAAACATCAACATATCCTTCATTTAAGATTCAGACATGGCAGAAAAACCAGAATCTGAAAGTGGAAAAAAGGAGAGAAACTTACAGGAGTGTTGCCAACAGCAACACCGTACTTATTAGCAGCATCAACATCAACGTTATTGTAACCAACAGCCATGTTGCTAAAAGCCTTTCCTCCTGCCCTGCTTAATGCTGCAAACAGTGTCTTCCCCCAATCTTCTGTCAACTGAAATCCATTACCAAAATTTCTTAACCCAAAATCTAATTAATAACAACAAGCCCCCAATTTCTCGATCATTAAGGAAATTAGTGAATTACCTGGCCAATGACTCCGTCACACTTGTCTCCAATTAGAGCAATTATGTCCTCAACAGACAAAATTGTCTTCATCTCTGTGCATACCTAAGAATCGAGGAAAAACCATCGATATTCGAAAATCAAATTGAAATTGCATTAGGAAAGAGATTCAATAAGAAGAAATGGTACCTCCAGCCGGCAATCTTGCTGGATCAAGAGATTGATCCAGCGAGTTCCGGGCATGGGTTTGGTGCTTACAACTCGGTACTTTCCAGCTGGGTTGTAAACTTCAATTCTAATTGGTTTCGCCATTGCTGCTCGAACAATAACTGCCAGTGTTCTCTACTAGCTACTAGCCACTCCCCCTTTTTAAATTTCTGGTAAGTTTGGTCACAGTTAAGGAATTTTAGGCTGCGGCCGTGTACAGTAAATCCATTTGTCTTATGCAAATTGTAGTGGTGAGAACATACTTATGTTGACATTGACGGTGTTGGTTAGTTTTTGAGTGAGTGTGTAGGCTGATGTAGTGGACGGGTGAGCAGCAGATGAGTTCGTGTGGATAGATAGTGTGTGAGATTGTGGCTGTGTTTTGGTGTTAAGAGGTTTTTGGGCCTTACATTTGGAGTAAGATAATGATGACGTGGCTTCCTCATATAATCGACATGTGTAATGACTTTTTTTGGATAAAAGACTTCTATCTGACTTTGGGGAAATTACAGGTGGTCCAAGTCCAAAATTGATTTTTGGACACACTCTTATGAAAGTTTCTTGTGAAATGATAGTTTATTAATTAAAAAAGAAATTCAAGTTAATTAAGAAAAGAATTGAACTGAAAAATAAGGATGAGTTCAAAATTCAATTTTAAACCTGGATCATCCTATCATTTCCCCTTGTCCCGAGGAGGAAAATTCTTTGTCCCATAATATCTCCACTAACATGTCCTTAATTCAAAAGTTGCTATGTGGCAAGTTTAATCCTAATCACACTACAATTCATTAATGTTGTTAATTCCTATTTTGATGTTAATCACTTAATTTTCATTTCTAATCACGACAAAACTCTTCCTCCTAATTTTGGTTTTTTTTATTGAATTCTCTCATTGAATTCAGTTCCGTAAACGTTTAATTTCTCTAGTCATCGAGTTCGATTGTTGAAAGGTTAAATATCACAACCACAGTTATCGATCTTGTACGAAGAGATGTCAAATTACAATTGTTCTGTAAGCCATGAAAATCAGAGTTTGAGTAAGAGTTCAATTAAGATAAAATTCAAGATTCATCGGATTCAACGAGTGAGACAAAATTAATATCAATGAATGAAACTAAATATGTTGCTGTTAATCCTATATTGTAATAATGTATTTAGTCAATCAATGAAAGTAAAACAGGTCATATTTGCAATAATGTAAAAGATGTCATATTTGAAATTTGCAATGAAATATAATTAAGTGTATGATTCATATTTTTTTTAATGAAACGAAAATAAATTGAGTAGAGTTACGTTGATTTTAACAAAACACGTGGTTGTTCTTTCTTTCATCCTTTGTACACACTTTTTTTAGGATGTTCAAGTGAAATCTCAAGTAAAGTTGTTGCTGATGATAAAAGCGAAGAAGAAAAACCTTGTGATGTGGATTCTTTTAATTAAAAAATGTGCCATAATCTATTTCCGACAATCAACATGCAATTTGAAACTGAAAAAAGTGCACATAATTTTTATAATTGTTATGCATATAAATTTGGTTTCGGTACAAGATTGAGTAAAGCACACAATCTACCATGGAATTTTTGACATATAGGCTATTTGTTTGCTCCATTAAAGGCAAACGAGAAAAAGACAAGAGAAGTACTTATGTCAAAATCCATCGTACAGAGACAAGATTCGAATGTCATGAAAGAATGAAGATTAAGTACGATGAGTCGTGTCAAAGTTATGTTGTTTCAGAGTTTATTGTTGATCATACTCATTTAAACTCCACTCCCAGTAAGACCATCAGTTTCGTTCTCATAGAAAAATGTCTTTAGCACAAAATATTATGGCTGACATGGCCGAAGATTCAGGAGTAGACCCGAAACAAACTTTGGAGTTATTGAGTAGGCAAACAGGTGGACATGAGCATCTTGAATTTGTTGTAGAAGATTATAGAAATTATTTGCGTTTAAAAAAAGCTGAACGCAATCAAGTGATCCATGTTTTACCTATATTGTACAAGTCGATATAGAGGATTTGATTATTTATATTTTTTGGGATGATGCTAAGATGAAAGTAGACTATGATTATTTTGGGGCCAAATGCATCTGGACCACCCCTGAACTTGTCCACTTTTTTGTCCGGCACCCCTGAACTTTTAAAAGTTTCTCTCATCCCCCTGAACTTTCTAAAACGTGTCTCTCACCCCCTGGATACGACGTGTCAACTTTTGATTGGATGAAATGTTTGAAAAGTCAAACCAATCAGAAGTCTACACGTGTCACCTTGGTGGTTGAGAAAAACTTTTGAAAGTTTTTGAAGGGGATGAGAGAAACTTCAAGAAAGTTCAGGGGGGTGGGAGAAACTTTTGAAAGTTCAGGGGTGCCGGACAAAAAAAATAGACAAGTTCAGGGGGGTCCCGATGGATTTAGCCTTATTTCGGTGATGTTGTATGTTTTGATACCACATACATGAAAAACAAAGAAGGAAGACCATTTGCAATGTTTTGTGGTATTAATAATCACAAGCAAACACTTATTTTTGGAGTTTCACTGTTATATGATGAGACAGTTGAGACATTTATGTGGTTGTTTGACACTTTTGCAAATACTATGTCTGGGAAGAAACCAAAAACCATATTCACTGATTAAGATCTTGCAATGTCTAAAGCTTTAGCTTCTCAATGGATAGAATCACATCATCGGTTATACATTTGGAATATATATCAAAATGTTGCTAAAAATATTAAGTGTGTCTTTGAAAAGTTTCAGGACTTTGCTAAAGAATTTAGCAGTATAATATATGACTATAAAGATGTTGAAGACTTTATACCAGCTTGAAAAAATATGCTTAAGAAGTATGGTCTTAAAGATAACACTTGGTTAAGCTGATTATTCGAAGTGAATGAGAAATGAGCTTTAATCTATGGGCATGCAACATTTAATGCAGACATCACTACTACCCAGAGTAGCAAAAGTATGAATAACTTTATCAAAAAGTATGTGAGCTATAAACATGATTTGGTGCGAATTTTTTCACCACTTTTAGAGATTAGTTGATTATCGTCACTATAATGAGTTGATAGCTTATTTTAAAGCAAATCAAACTGCCCCTGCATTATCGTTTGGTGTACAAATTTTAAGGAAAGCAACAAAAGTATATACACCAACAATGTTCAAATGGTTTTAAGCCGAGTTATCTAAAGGTCATGATTGCAGCTTTAAAGTTTTAAGTGACGATGAATCTTTGAAGGTGTATGAAGTGTTTGCTCATGGGAAGAGATTCCAACATACTTCCACTGTGTTTTCTTACAAGCGGAAAACAAGCCTTTCGTTGATAGTTTTTCCGTGTGCAAGTACCAAATTCTTACAGTTCTTTTGCTGGGGCAGAACTAACCCAATAGCTTTTCCGGGTGCAACTATCTGAACTCAATAGTTTTTTCAGGTGCAACTATTAGAACCTTCTTAGCTGTTGTTTTTTCGGACTGAACAACAAAACCCCTAACCCTAACCCTAAACTAGTGAAAGTTCCCTTTTGGACCTTCTTGTCTTCTAAGAGTGTAAGATATCACTTTTAGGCTTCCAAAAGTAGTAAAAGTTTCCTTTTGGACCTTCTCGTCTTCTAAGAGTGTAAGATATCACTTTTAGACTTCTAAAAGTAGTAAAAGTTTCCCAACTGCGCGCTAACCTAGAACTCACAAAGGGTGTTGGTCGATTAAGACAGCAGGACGGTGGTCATGGAAGTCGAATTCCGCTAAGGAGTGTGTAACAACTCATATGCCGAATGAACTAGTCCCGAAAATAGATGACGCTTAAGCGCGTGACCTATGCCCGGCCGAACAATAAAAAATCAATAGGGCAGACGGAGAAAGTTTAACATCAAAATAGAAGTTAACAACGTTTATGAATTGTAGTGCGATGAGGATTAAACTTGTCACATGACAATGTTTGAATAGGAGACAAGCTGGGGAATAGATACTCTGAGAGAGTAGGTTTTTACTCTAGATAGAGTATCTAGCCATTCCTTATTCTTAGTAGGTATCCAGTAGTATGTGAGAGATTTCTTTTTCTGCATATATACAGTCGAGCTTTTTACACCTTACTTTTATCTAACTTTTGATAATTGATAAAAATAAATAATTAAGTAATAATTAATAATTAAATGTTGGATGTTAATAGAGTACGAAAGGTCCTCACATTTTTGTATAAAATTTCCTGCATACGACACACTAACCTTTGTTTACCGGACTCCAAAACTGCATAAGCTCATGTCCAAAACAAACTCCAAATCACGTTTTCATTTGGACAGCTCTTAAGTAAAAAAAATTGTTTTCCCCAAACATTCTATATTGAAACTTCTTTCATTAATCAATAGAATTTACCATCATTGTATATTGACTTTGTCCACATTTTTTAATTGTGAACTAATTTATAAGTAGTAGACAAATCCGTTGTTGGTTTATTTGAAAATAAACAAAGATTCCGAATTTGGATTTGAGATTTGTAAAATTTGATATTGTCATAAGGTTTATCTTCAGTTTTATACAATGTTATCGAAACCGGACTGGATATTATACCGTTGAAGTTAATGGTACATGATTTACCGGTTCAACCGGGGTATTACTGCGGTACAACCGGATATTTGATGTTTTATGATTATATATATATAAATTCAAAAAACATTTGTAATAGGTCATGAACGAATATATATAATCTAAAATCACTTGTGAATCAATTAAGTAAAAAATTAAAACCATTGTTAGAAACGTAATTTAAAAATAAGCAATCATCCTCTTCTAATTTTGCTAAGTAACCAAAAGAATATCAATAAATTAAAACTTACTTAGCTGTAGGGTAATAAATAGAAACCTAAATAGCTAAGTACCCTATTTACTTTTCTTGTTTACTTTATTCATAACGCAACTTTCAGTCTCCTTTTCAAATTTCAATACTTATTACTCCTCTCTCCTTCATCTATCCCAAGAGTCTTCTTCCCCACCAATTTCACTCCTCTCATCTTTTTCACTTCTCTCATCTTTTTCGTTTGTCTTTTTTTTCTTTGCATCAAAGCTCAATTTCTATTTACTCTTTTCTTTATATGAGAACTTCAGCTAATTTGATGATGGACAGGCCGACTATTAGGATGTACAACTGGAACGATCGTACAGGGCCCCGAAATTACGGGGTCCCAAAAGTTTTTCGGGTATAATAGTAAATAATAGTTATATATAAAAAATAACGAGAATAAAGATGAGACTTTGGTTTGGCAGCAAGGGAGCGTTGTTTATGTTTTAACTAGGGGAGAGCAAAAAAGCTAAAAACCGAACCGAACCGAACCATAGAACCAATCCGATCCGATCCGAACCGATACTATTTAGTTCAATTTTTTATTTTACTAATTCGGATTTGGTTAATTCAGTTCGGTTCTCAATTTTATGGTTCAAAACCGAATGAACCAAAAACCGAACCGAAATATAAAATAACCTAAATTAACAGAAAATCGACGTCCTCGCAGCGCATTCTTCTTCTTTCTTCTATTCATCCATCGGCTGTCATTTTCTCGTTTCATCGATCAGCTGCCATTTTCTTTAAGTTCGGTACGTTCCTCTTCTTTTCTCGCTTTAATCTTCTCTTCATCTTCTCTTTGTAATTCATCTTCGTTGAAATTTTACGCTTCATAATGATTGTGTGCATTGGTGTTTGCCTGGTCCGATTGATTATTGGTTAAGTGATTTGTGTTAGTGTCGTGATCTAGACTGAATGTAATAGATCTGTATTCACCGAATGATTATTTGAAGATTTTCATCTTCATTTGGTAACATCGCTTCTCTGATTGTTGCGTATTTCACTTGTGGAATTGAATTTGTTGCAATGGTACGTACATGTGAATCGATTGTAATGTTCGTTTGCCTCTATAATTTGAGTAGTATGAATTAACATAAGAAATAACATAATAATACTCTTGAAATGGATTGGTTGTTTCATTGAGAGCATTTGATATTTGTATCTTCAGTTTGCTGCATTTTCAATTTTCAAGGTTTAGCAGAATTGGGCTTAGTCAATTAACACTATAAATCTAGCATAACTGATTGAACTCAAGTGTTCAATCTAGCATATTTGTACTTTCCCTTGAGAAGCAAACAGTCACTGTCTGAGGTATCATCAAATCTATGAGAAAGTAGTTCTAATTATTGTAGAGCAGAACAGCAGGGTTTCAATTTCTCAAATCAAGCTTAGCTAGTTGCACTTCAGCTGCATCTTATGCCCCAAAATAATTCATTTTAATTCATCCAAAAAGCCATATCACACTCCCAAAAACTAATAGAATTACGTTTAACACCACATGTTCTCTTGAAAATGGAATATGTTAATATTCATTTCAACTAAAATTATATTAACGATTAATAGTATATTAGATAACCACTAATTATAGACAAGTTATTGTAAATCAATAGCCTTATCAATGTTGCAGATTGATACTGGCTGGAGTCCTCAACTAGCAGGTTCCAGAATTAAGTTTCTTATCCAGTTTTTATTACATCAAAAAAGATATTTATATTTAATGTATTTCAGTTTTCATGTATCTATATGCAGATATTTGTTCGTTCCTTTCTCTATTTTGTATTTAATATCTGATAATTTTTCTGTTGAGTTTCATCTTCTGTTCTTCTTTATGAGTTATATCGCAGTGGATTATTTGAACAACAAACTTTTATATCACTAATAGAGATAACTGTAAATTACTTTGATTTACACTTTGCATTGCTTGGTTATTCTTTCAGATTGGGTATCATTTAATTGTAATGACTGATTTCAATTAATGCTGTTTTTTAGATGGAAGAAGGA